>JAYJMF010000066.1:1043683-1055560 GCA_036873715.1 Salvia sclarea
AGAATTTTTAATTTTTAATTTTTAAGTAAATTTTGAAGGGAAAATTCATAGAGGATTCCTTTTTAGTATAGTATATATAGATGAGGAAAGATTAGCCTGTGCGGCTGCCGATGCATGCCCGGGCCTAAATCCGCCACTGCAAAGAACAATATATACCAAACTTGATTTAATATGAGGCTCTGTGGATATGGTAGTCTAATTGGATTCGTTTCAATTTTGGTAGAATCATGTGGCATGGTATGATCTTTTAAGAATGTTTGATTTGATTGAGCTAATAACTTCCTTGAATAAATTTAGGCAAAAAAGGGTAACACCCACTCTCCCCCAACGCCACCCCCACATGTCAGTTTATCAATTATGAAAAATATTTGCAATGTTTATAATATATTCCACCAACAAAAATACAAGTTCAACATGGTGAATATAGTCTTGAATGAATTGGACATAAATCTTAGTAGGCCCACTTCAAAAAAGAGCTAATCAAGCCCATACCTTCTTAATTCTTTCTTCTTTCATATCTTAGCTTGGATAATTTATTATATATGTTTTAGTATTTCTTTTGAGAAAATATATGTTTTAGTATTATTAGTTTCGTTATTGAACAACTTTATAACTTTAAATCATTAAAGTACTCCAACATTTGAATAACACCAAAAAACTTCTGATTATGTCACTCTTGAATTTGAGAACTCACAAACTTACAAATATACTTCTGATAGTGTCAATCTAAGATAGAAAAAACATTAAATAAGATTAAATTGCAAAGAAAATTAGCACTAAAAAAAATGGAAATAGAGTTTATAAAATAAAAATAGTTGAATATCACGAGATCCACGATCACAAAGAATGCTTAAATCTCCTATTTCAATGCCTATCAATACACAGAAACCCAATAAATGTAAACTAAAATTGGAAAGAACATCACTGTATCTGGTCCATAATCAAAAAAGAAATATCGTTAATTCCAAACACCAATTGCTAAAGCAAGAAAAATGAACCAAAAAAAACCTATTATCATCACACAAATTGTAGCAAAGTAGACACAAATTACACAAGGCAACACCCTCTTCTATTATACATGAATGACCAAGAAATATCTCACCAACCACGTATACGAACCTCAACCCCTCTTAAAATAGAAGATTTAAAATGATACATCTAATCTACGAAACCAAAATAAAGAGAGAAATATAAGAACTAACGATGAATAATACACCGTAGCCTGCCCACCCGACAAAGAAATGACAATACTGACTACCTGAATTTCTCATGTACAAAAGAGACATCTCAGAAACACATAAGTATACACATTTCTCGTTTGAACTTCTCGCCTCATCCACCGAGGGCACCTCAAGCGTATGAAACATATCGGGATCTCAAGGCCTTGAAGCCACCAAGAGGTGTATATATGCATACATACCTCGTTTGCGTGATTCTCCAGGTGGTATCATGCTATGTACAAATGGCTGGATAGCCCTGGTGTTAGCACAAGCCCGCAAGAAGCACTAGAAAACTTATCTGGGACCATAATCTAAATCCAAGCCAGAGAGCCTCGATCATTACTGACTTGAGGCCGGCCTCTAGTAGGCGTGGGTGGCCGATTAGCATTGAGCTCCTGATTGAATCCAAACATTGAAGAATGAATGAGATAATGAAAGAAACACGATAAAGATAATATTACAAAAAAGGGATTGTATGGTTGGAGTTAAATGTAGAACCTGCATCCATGTGTCTTCTACATGACGTTCTGGAGATGTTTCAGGAGACGAAATCGCAGGAGGCAATGGATGGATCAGTTTAGGCACAACTACTAAATCTCTACCCAAAACCAAGATAGCACCAGCATTATTTGCAGTACCTGCAGAAATTAAGATAAGAAATCAGCAACATGATATGACACTGGAAATATTAACTAACCATGGTTGATCTTAAAAGATTAGTACATACCACAGTAGTTTGTTGCAGAAAAAAGAGTAATTAAGTGTCCCTGAGCAAATCTTTCAAAGCCGTCCATTACACATTCATGCGCTCGGACTATCAACTGAAGATCATTATTGTTGCAGAATTCCATGACACGATCAGGCTGCATCAGTTAAGATCAATTATCAGGCACAAGCATAGGACGTAAAACTTATTTTCCTCGGTGAGTAATTGAGTATAATGATTTACAGGATCCATAACAATTCTCAATTCCATGACCAACATCTAGATCCTACAAAGTATAAAAATAATTTGCCTCGTGAGGTTTCTATTAAGGAGAATATGTGACAGGAAACCCACCCCAAAGGTTACTAAACCAGGACCTCTTGCATTTGGCCGCAGACCTTCTACGCTGTCATTTTCAGTGGGATCAGACCTACAAGGAAAAGATTACAATCAATAAAAAAACTATCGATACTATAAGAGAAATGGGAAAAAAACTAACATGCACTGACCATAATAAGTCCATAAGAACAATTGATCCTGCTTCCATAGGAATTGGCCGTTGAATATTCTCAATCTGTTCGACATGGTTGATAGATCTCCCAATACCACCATGCATACAGATAATCTTTTTCTCAATTAATGCAGCCAGAGGAAGCCAGTTGAACAATCTGTTTATCCGATGCCATGCCCATATTCCATCTCTCTCACCCTATTACAGGAAGCTTTTTGTAAGTCCTATGCTTCATCTAAATAACAGGTCATTTAGATAATTTGTATTTACCATACGCTCAATGCACTCAATCCGAAAGCCAAAAAGCGCATTGATATCAGCAGCCTCATGATTGCCGCGGATTAAATGTACTTGATGTGGATACTCGACCTGCGAATTCATTAGGCAAAACATTTAGAAAATCAATAAGGCAAAACATTTAGAAAATCAATAATCAATAATGGTCGGATAGCTTCAGAATGAGGCAGCAAATTATGGCTTTTACAGTCTATAACAAAACAAATAAGAGAAGTCTGCATGACTCAAAAGATGATCAAATACCTTCAAAGCAAGGAGAAGGCCAATGGTTTCCAAGCTATGCTGGCCACGGTCAACGTAGTCTCCCAAGAATAGATAATCAATATATCTGACATGCATTCCGCAAATCAGTTTAATGTCATAGTAACAAACTTTAATGGCAAAAAAAGTTGACTCAATGAGCTACAGAGAGTTCGCCACATGACTTTCCTGTGGCCAGGACAAGGGATTAAGTACTGTTAAACGGTAGATTAATTTAGAAATAACTATGTTGCAGACACTGGGAGTACAAGATCTATATCTACCCTTGGAAATGATATGGATTAAAAAGAACTGACTCTTGTATAAGGATAAATGGACTAAGGACCAATGTATGTAGGAAGATAAGATGATGCGAAAACTCACGCTATGTCTCCTGCTGTAGAAGGAGATCCATATTCATCAAAAAGCCTCATAAGATCTCCAAATTGACCGTGCAAATCACCAAATATCTTAATAGGAGCCTTCAGCTGTAGCACACTTGGTTCACTTGCAAATATTCTCTCAGCACTATCACAAAGATCAGCAATCTCATTACAGTCCAAGAAAAATTGTCTGCGAACTGGAGGCTTCCACCCACGAGGTTTCAAGAGATGAGCAATAACCTGACACACATTGAGAGGCTGTGATATAAATTTTGGAAATTGGAAGAAAAAATGCCTCATAACAAGATATGGACTAAACCAAATATTTGGGTTGTAAGATTATATTACTGAAACAAACTTTGACAGCATGGACAGGAAAACGAAAAAATATCTACAACTCTACATTATTATCCCTTCACTTGATCACCCCGGTGTCAACATACTAAGAATCTTCAGAGGAGAAAAGTTACCTTCTTAGGTACACTATTTATAGACATCTGTCGATCTAAAAGTTTCCTAGCTGCTGTTGCACTTTCTGGAGTTCCATAGCTGACCCGTCTACCTTCATTTTCAAACTGATCAATTGACAGCTGTCTAACCATACCACCTAAGGCACCACCAGTCTCTGCAGCTACAACCACCTGCACATGTACTCAGTGTGTAAATAAGACATTCAAAAACTCAAATGACATCATGTACTATATTATCTTGTCCTGATACTGACAGCACGATGATGAAGTCGAACTCCAGCTGGGATAGAATTATTTGACATTGCAGAGTCGGGTTTGATCAACGTAGATTGTTTTCCACTTGGCGTTGCCTCTGCCCCACGATCCCTGTCTGGCAGCTCAACTTCTCCATTTACTTGTCGAGCTTTAGCAGCTCTTAATGTGGCGCTTATTGCCTCAGCTTCAGCTGCAGCAGCTTCAACCAAGTAGTCTACTCCTTTACTCAGTTGTCTGTGCACAAAATAACAGAGCGTGAGGAAACCGACATATCAAACAAGTCGTGAGACAGCATGATTAAATTTAACAGTAATTTACCGAGAACCCGGTAGCATTGCATTTTCTGTGCTTATATCTGTATAGATATCACCATTTACAGGAGGGGCAACAGGACTTCCAACAACAACAGAACCATCACCAGCAGAATCCATTAGAGGTACCCTTGGTCTATCATCAGTAAATCCATATCTTCCTTGTGGCCTCCCTGGCTGCAAATTGGATGCCGCAGCTGCAGCTGCTGCATGAGAAGCTGCACTAGTCGTTTCAGCAGCAGCCAGATCTTCAGCGACAAGCAAATCATCAAGAAGCACCCCTACAGCATGGTTTTTCAATAATTAATACAAACTGGGTCTAAAATTAAGATCTAAAATTACCATTGTAAATTTAAACCTATGATTACTAGATTTATCAGGTAAAGGTATCATGTCTCACCACCACGTAGACCACCATAAATGAAGATCAAGTCACCAACAGCAGCAGCAGCATGCCTACAGCGCCTTGTTAATTCAACTGCTGCATCTCCTCCAGCAGCATCAGCACTGTATCGACCTGTTCTTGGAGTCGTGACAACAGACTTTGTATCACACCATACTCCAGCAGCTGTATCCAAAACTGCACAAAATACAAGTTGAAGACAATCCCAGTCATATATATGAAGGTACTTACATAAATAAATATATATTCATGTAACAGATGACCAAATGAAAAGTACCTGCAACACTTGAGGAGTCCTCTACCATGCGTCCACCACCAAGTGCCCCTCCAGACACATGAAGACGTGCATTAACAAAAACCTGGAGTAATAACATAAACCATTATAGTATTTTACAATACCTGTCTTTATTTTCTGCAACTAAACTATTAACTATGATAACTATTAGTGAGAGGCTACTGAATAAACAACTTACCGCTGCATGCTGATACCTTGGTGATGGTGAAACACCAGGTGCAATGGCCCATTCCCATCTACCATCTCTGTGTTTAGCAAGCCCATATGCACTAGCTAGTGGCTGTGTGTTTAGAGTAAATCAATCAAATGGAGAGAGTACAATGGTAGTTGCAGCCAATTACCAAAGAGAATGCTATGCAGAGGACTGAAGCAGAATCAACATCACAAATTTAAGCATGACAGACTTACAACACTATTCGCATCCCTTCCACCACAAAGCAGAAGAAGACCATCGGAGCGTGCACTTGCAGTTGCATACCTGGCACATGAGCAAGTAGCCATGTTAGTACAACATATGATCTTTACTTTATTTCATATATTAAAAACAAAACCTCAAGTTGCACTAACTCACATGCATGGGGGTGGGCCTTCACCCTCGGGCTCTAGTTTCCTCCATTCATACGGCTTTGCAGCCGTGTCCAATGCCCATACATCAGCTAAAGGCCGTTTCCCTACAAAAAGAGAATACTCAATTCATTTACCAACAGATACCAAATATACAAAGGGAAGAGTAATTTAAGAAGACAAACCATCATTTCCACCAATTGCCATTAAATACCGCTGTCCCACCAAAGCCATTACATGCCCATACCGTGGCCCTGGGCCAGGACCATGCACCACAACCCTACAGAAATTAAGATGCTAGCTCAGTGATAATATTGACAATGAAGTAAATGGGTTATATACAGAGCTGTCACTTCATAAGTTATGGAGCACACTATATAAAGATTCAGTTAGCTATTACATAAACCTACCTATGCCATCTTGGCCGTTGTTGTGTAAGGTCCAGAACATGAAGATCTTCAGCTGATAAACCAGCCGGACCAATCCCACCCTGTGATAGATAAGAGCCATAACTTGATTTATAGTCCAAACATGGAAATATAAATATGTCCATAAAAATCATTCCACTGTCAACACACCTGAATAACAACCATTGTACCTACAGCAGTTGCAACATGAGCTGCCCTAGGTGTGGGTGGTTCCCCAATTGGTGTAACACTGCAGATATAAAAATGCCAAGCCTCATCAACAAAAGTGAAAACTGAATGAAGCAACATCCACACCAGAACAAAAGGGTTATCTCAACTTACCAAGACCACTTATTTGCCAATACATCATAGCAATGTACATCTGCAGTAGCCCCAGCCAACCCTGCAAAAGAAATGTTTGCTAAATTGGAATCTGTAGCTGTATGATATCTCCCATTTTCAGTATGAAACTCTACCATTAACCGCTATATGCACTGAATAAAAATGTCATAATGGCCTTCAATGACACCATGTCATTCTATAAAATGTCCTATTCTTCTAACAGCTAAATGTTTAAAACCCTCAAACAAACTTCAGCACCAAGATAAATCAGTGGAACCCTGATTGGGGAAAGAGTCTACTCATCTTATTGAGCAGTGCAGATCCCAAGAAATAGCACCAGAAATCTACATTAAGTTTCTCTTATAAAAGATTATAAGAAATTACTGAAGAAAATCAAGATTACAATTCTCATGCTTCAAATCTTTCTTTCCTTAACCTTAAAGGGAAATCAGCTAAAGGTAACTAAACCTCAAGATTCAATAACATTCCTAAATCTCACGCATTACGAACATCTAGAGATTCGAGAAACATACGAATTCCTGCGCTTCCCGCAGAGGATGGAGTCCCCGATGCAGCTGAATTTCCTTCAAGCGCCGTCGCCCCTCCAAAGAGAATCAATCTCGGCCCAATATACCCAGGGCTCCCCTCCTCTCCAACCGCCGGCACCGCCGTCAGCGTGTGGCCGCATCTCGGCCCCGGACCATCCTCCTTCTTCTCAATTATCGCGTTCACCACAGTATACGTCGGCGCGCATCGCGGCCCCCCCACAACCGCCCCGCTATTGCTATTATTGCCGATATTGCTCTGCTCCTGCTGCAGCTGCGGCGGCGGGGATTGCGATTCGGTCGACAGCGCGACGGTGTTGACGGCGCCGGCCTCCGCCGACGGATCGTGATCGGAATCGACGTCCATTAATCCCAAAAAAGCCCTAGATTCCGGAGCCTCGCAATTAGACCGGAGTTGGAATCCTCAGAGATGCGCATTTTGAATCCTCATCTCGGACAAAAAAAAAAGCCCTAGCTAGCTAGCTCCGATCAATTGAGGCCTTTTCCCCAACAAACAGCGACGAATTCCCCCTTTTCTGCTTCTTCTTCTTCAAAGCTTCGCTTTAATTTCTCGTCGCTTTATCTCTTTGAAGAGGTGACGAGGAATACAAACGGGACGGCTAATCCAAACACGCCCTTTCTCTCTCTCTACAAACGCAACTGTTTCTCTCTCTACAAATAAATATATCGAGCTCGCGATTTTAGAGAGAGAATGAAACTTTAAGCTTTTTTTTTTTTTTTTTTTTACCACTTTCTCTTTTTTGGAAAATCTTTTCGTATTTATGAATGAGAATATATGTGTGTAGATATATATATATATATATATAGGAAGAGGTTCAAATGAGTAGAGCTGTCAAACGGGCGGGCCGGCCCGGGCCAAACACTATTTTTGGGTCGGGCTGGGCCAGCCCGAAATCTTTCGGGTCAGAATTTTTGGAGCCCAGCCCAGCCCCTATGAATTTTCGGGCGGGCCGGGCCAAACCGACCCGTTTTTTCTTTTTTTTTTTTAATTTTTTTTAATTATTTTTTATGGTCAAATTTAATAGATATATACATTAGAAGTGTAGAACCAACCCTAATACATTATAAAAATTAAATATAAAGTAAAACAAACCCTACATTAATTTACAAATATACAATTAACATTAATTAATTACATTAATACTAAAAATAAAAATAAAAAATTGTTGAATAATAGTTAAATTGGGCGGGCCAAAAAAGCCCGTGGGCTTCGGGCTTTTTTGGCCCGAAGCCCGGTCGGCCCGGAAGCCCGAATGGGCGGGCCAAAAAAGCCCGAAATTTTTTGGGTCATCATTTTCTCAGCCCAGCCCAGCCCAAACCCCGGGTGGGCCGGGCCGACCCATCGGACCGGGCCGAAATTGACAGCTCTACTGAATACCATGTTATGTTTGATTCTTTTTTCTTCTTATTCAATTTAATGTCACATTCTAAGCATTTTAATTGATTGTTTTGTTTGTTTGTGTGTTTTTTAGGCTCGCGGATCAGATTCCTAAATTGTTCATGGGGCATCAAATCTCAATTCTTGATTTATTGAAGAAATGAGGGCATTTAACGAATCAAAGTTATAAGTAATTTATAGTCTATGATTAAATCGTTTTCAATATAGTTAAAACCTACCTTAACGATATTCCTCACTAGTTAGGGGAAAAAACTCACTCTTTTGCCTCTGTTGATAGCATTTATTATCATCCATGAATTTCAAATAGCAACCAATCCTCATTCCAACACTTTCAAACATTGCAGCACAATTGAAATATGAAATTCAAATCTCACTCACTCTTTTCACAGTTTCATGGGCCATTTCCTTCTACACCAATTGCAAGAAACTAACTACACGCTTATAGCTAAAACCGAACAAGTAGATCACTATACAATATACTGCCAATTTTTTTTAAAACAAAATGTTTTACCTTTTCATTACTGAGTGAAAGCATCCACAAGGTCAGAAAATCTTTGGTTCATTCGTCGTCTGATTTGGCTGAAAATCATACATTACGAAGCTATTACAATTTTCACAGTTTCTCCAAACAAGAGATCTTTTATATGAAACTTCAGTTCGTTTCCCAGACAGCACATCACCCTCGACTCTTCAGCGACGTCTGCAATCATTATTGTCAAGCATCATAGTGTTCCTGATCTTCCTGAGCTAGTGGAGGAGGTCATCCTATTCTAGCACCAAGAAATGACTGCAATGATAAAACAATAACAAGAGATTTAGTCTGATAGCGACTGAAGCAAGAGCAGGCCCATCGGGTGAGGCTTCAAATTATTTCCAGAAAACCGTCGATCAAGTATTCAGCTGTAGGGTTTCATCATGGATGTACAAAACAAGATAAATGACCTAAAATTACAAACAAGAAGTGAAGAGCAAAAACCAAAACGGTGTATGTTTTTGCTTCTCTAAAACAGGATCCTAATAGCTGTGGTTATTAATTATTTATCCGAGGTCTATTGATGCAAGGTTGAGTTAGCGACTAAGAAGATAACACTCGGGTGCTACAGAATGAAAGTTGTGATTTCAAGACTACCTTTGTTTTCATTAGAGGAGTTCCTAGCTTAGCTGTAGTAGTACTCCCAAATCCAAATTTGGGCTTCTTTTCTGCAGGCCTCAAGATTTGAAATGAGCACATCAAAGACTCGTCCACGCTCATCATGGCACCAGCATTGTCGAAATCTCCACAGTAGTTTGGGGCTGAGAATATTGTCACAAGTTGCCTGTCCGCAAAGAACTCATATCCGTCTTCAACTACCTGAAAAAGTACGAGAGCCATTTATACTAAAATTCCAAATTGTGGACAAGTAATTGACAAAAAAACACGAGAACTATTTAAACAGATTGACCGAGAGACATACAGTTCAAGTAATGGACAAGTAATTGACCAAGAGACAGACAGTTCAAACCTGGTGGGCACGGCAAATGAGGTCAAGGTCGTGCTTTTCAAGAAATTCCCTAACAGTCTCAGGACCAAAAGTATACGATACTCCCCTATCGTTTATCCCCCACCCCCTCACGTCTTTGCTTGGGTCAGACCATAATAAATCGCATAGTAAACCAGTTTCAGGAACATCAGCAGGACGCAGTAAATTTCTGATTTGATCCAAATTATCGAGTTCCGGCGACAGTCCTCCATGCATACACAGTATTTTCCCATCAATTAGAGCCGCAACAGGTAGACAGTTGAAACAGTCTGTGAACACTTTCCATAGTCTTACATTGAACCGTCTTTTGCATTCATCATAAAATCCATAGATGCGGTTGACTGATGCACATTCGTGGTTGCCCCTCAGTAGGAAAAAGTTTTCAGGGTACTTTATCTTGTAAGCGAGCATGAGGCAGATTGTTTCGAGGCTCTGCTTTCCCCGATCCACATAATCCCCCAAGAATAAGTAGTTTGACTTTGGGGGTAACCCACCGTATTCGAAAAGTCTAAGAAGGTCAGAGTATTGGCCATGAATATCCCCTGCCATAGTTATGATTGACAAAATGAAAATTTAAGATTGGAGTTTGGCAGTATTAAACATAACCCTCAGTGATTGAGTGCAAGCGTGATTTGTGGGTGTGTGTGCGAGCGTGCACGCGAGAGAGAGACCATTTGCGGCTTGCAACAAAACAAGCAAATAACAAAAAAAACGACTTCTTTTTAGCTTTTCAAGATTAGAAAACACCTTATAGATGGTTAAGGCTGTATGGAGACAAAAAAAATATACTGAAATAGTCCCACTAATCATGAACATATACAGCACCTATACAATGCCATCCAGAGGTTCTTTGGGCTAAATCAGAAAAGCTGTGCAGCAAACTGATGAAGAATTGGAACACAAAAACCACGTTCATAAACAGTAATCATCATACTAGAGCTTAAAACAACATTTTTTTTCTTACTTTTAGTGAAAATCTTCACATATTCCATTCCTACACCACTAAACTCAATCATTCCTATACACCCCAAATTGCAGGTCTTCACATGGAAACCAACGACTAATCAGAAATTCCACTTCAAGTCAACCCACCATGAAAACAAAAAGAAAAATCCAGGAAACCCAAATTGAAAGAAAACCCTAATCAATCGACAATCACAGTAAATTAGATCAACAGAATACAACAATTCTTATAACCAATATCCAATTGGCATATGATAGAGAGCTTCAAATATAAAAAATCGAACTTCCAAGATAAACTTACCGCATATTTTAATGGGTGCTTCAAGCTCAAGAAGATTAGGCTGGTGCAGAAAAATCTCTTTAGAATGTAAACAAAGCTTTCTCATCTCCGACTCCGATAGCTGCACTTGTTTGCCAGGTCTCCCTTTGACCTCGAGCAATCGATTGATTATATCATCCAAAGCCGAGGAATCCATCTAATTTCTTTCTTTTTCCCTAAAACTATCATACAATCGCGAGGACTAAAAATGAGCAAGAGAAGGATGAGAGGAATAAAGCGAGAGGGCGTGTTTTTGGAGTGTTTGATAATGGAAGACTTTGGCTTTAGCCATTCAAGTCGGCCTGGGATTGTTTATAAGATTTGAAATGGTGTGCTTCACCCCTCTCTGTGTGTGGCGCCACGGGAGAGAGGGGGACGGTCCCACTTGCCTTCCATTCCAAACTCATCCTCGTATCAATCCAAAATTTTATCAAATTAATTCTTCACTTATTAATTTTTGTCCTAATTAGGAATGGCAGTGGGTCGGGTACCCACTCATTAAGTATTTCCCAAATCTATACCCGTCTAAAATTTTCAAACCCATACCCGTCCCAAACCCGTCACGGGTAGTAACTTTTTTTCCCAAATCCGACTCGAACCCATTGGATAATACCCGCTAATTACCCACTCAAACCCGTGTAGACTTCAATAAATAAATAAATATGAATTATCATAATATTTTATACACCCAATCAATTGAAAAAAT
>JAYJMF010000066.1:1055660-1067522 GCA_036873715.1 Salvia sclarea
ACAGATCTGATCCATTGATCTTCCAAGATCAATGAACGAAAATCCTTCTCATTTCTCACGAAATTAGGCCTTCTCACCTGAACCTACTCCTATATATATATATATAGATAGATAGATAGATAGATGATAGTTTCATTTTAATTAAACAAAATACAGTAGTCCGCGTAACATTTTTCTTTGACCAAAACTCGGGTGCGGTGAGGACGTATGCATAGACGTCCACAACTCACTATTATATTGCACTGATACATTAACCAATCAGTTTTCCTGATAAATCGCAATTTAGAATTAAAGTATATTAGTAATAGTTACTTCAGTAATTAGATTTTAATAGTCCGTGATAAAATTTAATATTTTATAATTAAAATTTAGTAATCAATTTAACTATACATTAGTTGAATCATTAAATTAAAACAAACCAAAATGACGAAGCATGCATGTTTATCTTTATACGTACTAATTAAGGTGGGGGAATCCGAATTATGATTGGAACGTTCTTCGTTCACGGTTCACCTAATTAATGAATATTCTAATGAGTGATGGACATATTACTATATATAGGTACGTAATTGGTTGGTTGGGAACTCCAATACGTCCATTTGCCTCATTGTTTTTGTTGCAACTGGGCATTTTGGTCCACCCTTGCCGGAATTCCATGATTCACCACTTGGAAGAATCCCCATGTCTCCGCCGCTTCTTGAATTCCGTCCACAACTTTCAACCGTACAATAGGATCTTTCTCGAATATCACCGGAAATTCGAAGTGCGTTGCTGCCGGTGTCTGGATATCTTTCAAAATTTGGGGTGGCTGAAGGAAGATTCTGGGCAGCTTGGTGATTCCGGCGTCGACTCTTCCGGTCGTAGTTTTGATCGGATCGTGCATGCATCTCTTCGTTGCTGCTTGGAACTAGCTTAATTTGGTTTCCATTCAAGGGTGGGTCGAAGCAGATAGAGATATTTATGATTGAAAAAACATAATACTGAGTTGAGCTGGAAATGGACAACTTGGTGTATCGATAGATTAATTGTCTTTGGACAACAGCTCCTTCATCGACATACTTTTGAACCTCCCATCAGCTGCAATAATTGTTACACACCTCATCAATTCATTTTTAGTCAAACAGATTTTCTAGTGAAATCCAAGAAAACATCGATCTTCATATCAAAGAGTGAACCTTCATTGAAGCATGATTAGTAAAACCAAATTCAGTGAAAACTTGCCTGCATAAGGTCTCCAATGTTGACAACGAGGGCACCGGGAGAAGGCGGCACATCAACCCTCCGGTCTTGGAGAAGAAGGATGAGGAAGCCGCTATCGATGTGGCTGCTGAGGGCATCGGGCTCCAGGCAGGCAGGTCGAAGACTTGAAATCGCGGGAATAGTACTGTTTCTTCATCTCTGCATCCAAATTCTGAAAATCTTTTACCCCTTGAACAACTTTGTCTGTTATAGATGTTGGGATTCCATGGTTTGTGATCTGGAAAAGCCCCAAGTCGATCACTGGAATGCTGAACTCGGATTTAGCTGGATCGACTTTCTCTCAATTCTTTGTTCATGAAAGTACGAGGGATTTTCTGCACGCCTACTCTCGTATCGTCAAATTCTTGCAACACTGTTTTTATCTCATTTTCGGACATCTTGTGTGTTTGGCTACGCACCTTTCACAAAAGGAACAAGATAGCATATGAATGTGCAATATTTCTAAACGAATCTTTTGAATTCAATGTTTCGCAGCGCTTTGGATTTATCAATTTTCTGATGGTGGCTCATTTGTTATTTTTGCACAACCATCACGGATATCGTGTGAAATGAACGCTTTTCATTATAATTTGATGTGTATATTGCAGTTGCTGGAATAAGACATGCAAATGGGTTTGCAGTTGATGGATCTTGCTCAAACTGAATCAAAGAGATATTGATTGTACATAACACCATGAATTGATTGAGTCCAGTCGAGTTTACAAATGAATCTTGTTCAGCCTCATTTTCTGGGAAGCAGCTATATAAGTATACATATACTATCAAAGAACATGAAAATGCAACGAAATAGCAAAATGTGACAATCCATTTCCCTCAATATCGAAATCTTTCAACTTATTAAGTACTCAAAATTTGTTCAAAACAGCATTAGAAGAAAGAGATCTAAACCAAGATTAAAATCAATTGGCAAGTATTTCATATTTACAAGCATGTCATGCAGAAACAATTCTCAACTGCATGATCAAGCTTATAAGGAGCATTGATGCATGCAAAAATCAAGCAGCGGGAGGCCTGAGCTCATGATCTTGAGACGTATCACGAGCAGACGGTGGTAGATACTGCCACATAGGGACGAGGCTGTAGCCAGGGAACATGGGCATCTTGTTTGGGGCAGCCGGGTAAACTGGTGGATGTGCAGGCATGAACCCGGTGGGAGGACCGGTCATGCTTTTCAGTTGCTGCTCCATCCTCTCTTTATCTGTCTTGAGCACCAACTTCTCTTCACGGAGCTCGTTTTTCTCAGCCTGTTTTGTGTATGAAAGATAGTTATAGCAATGAAAGGGAAGTCAACTGACTCTAAATCCTAAAATGTAGGGTAATATATGACCTTCAGAGTTTTGATCTCTTCTAAAAGCTTCTCGTTCATCTCTTTATACTCCTCCGATTCACTTTTTAGCTGGTTTAGAACTCTTATGGCATCACCTAGTATGGCCAGTTTGTCGGTTTTCACAGGTCTTCCGGGTTCCAGAGTAGCAGACAACTCTGTAAACCTGCACCCGGGCAAAAATAGTTCTTTATTTGAAACAATTTATCGAAAATATTACCTGCCGTTCAATTAGTCGAAAATATGACCCTTCATGTAATGGTGTGCATTACCAAAATCTCTTGCTTTCTTTCAGAAAATCAAAAATTTTACCTGTCGTTCAATTTCTCTCTTCTCATTCTCTCACGGCAAGCTTTATTCCCAGTTCCACCACATTGATCACTGCGTCCCCTGTAGAATGGCGCAACAAGGTCTAGAGATTTAGCTGACTTCGTTTGAAGTAAAAGAGTGTGACAACTGACAAAGCAGTTATTCATAACAATGTCCGTTTTCATTTTACTTCTTTGATAAGGTGAAGTTAAAAGAACATGTTGAAATACATATGCAATAGGAAAATAACATATCACTATTGAGTCCATTCATTAAAACCTTGTGTTGAAAGAAGGCCAACAAACTAGTCATTCATAAATTAAAGGAACTGGCCTCTAGGGAAAACAGTGGCCTGTAACTTCAAATGTTTGTGATACTATAGATATATTATATATGCTTCAAGTTTATAAACAACATAGAGCAGTTTAAGGCAGCACGGTGTTGTTCCACAGACACATGCAGTATAGTGAGAATTGACTCAAAAGTACCAGATCAGTTTTTAGTACTCTTGTTAATCCCAGCTGAATCACATTACAGAAGCTTAATTGGTTCATCCAGCTAACTAAACAGGGACAATGTTGAAGATTACCTCTTCTTTCGGCTTTCTCGCTCTTCTAAAGAATCACTGACATGTGATGTAGTTCCACTAAACGACACATCAGTTGCCACACAAGCGCTTCAACAAAATAAATGATCATATCAAAACCAAATATTGTGAAAGATCTACAATGGGTAATGTAGACTTCGAAGTAAAATTCTAATAACAAGAATAACAGTGGCCATATGATATCACGAAGTAAAAGACTAATATATCACTACCATGGGTTGGTTATAAGAACCACCAACAAGTGTTCTTAAAATTTCCTAGGGAGGCATTTAATTCTTCCTACTCTTGTTGGACTGGCTATTTAACGAACTATGTACCACACTTGAGCTGGGTGTTCGGGTAATTGACTGCAAGCCTGGTCCAATTTAGAATTTTGGGGGATTAAATTGAGTGATTTCGACCATGCTAGGAGGACAAATTGGACAGACCCATCTCATCCAGCTGCACACAGATGACCGGATTGCACGTAAAGGTGAGTGTTCTAAATTACTTAGGCACCCAACATCTGGGAAAATACCATGCCAAGTTAAATCTGAGTACTTGAACACCTATAAGCAGCTCGGTGTTTACCAAAAAAAGCTAGGCATGAGGTCAAATCTCGATCAAACCAGCTCGGGTCAATATCTAACCTAAGCACGGCATAAAAGTCCTCTAGATATGACTTTTTTCAGTTTCGCTGAAGATTCGAATAACTGCATTGGCTCAAATCTCGATTTCCACAGAAAATTATCATGAACGTGATAAATCCACAAAACAAGTTCCTGTTTAGACTCTCAATCCTAAACATAGCCCTTAATGCTGAAATCCACCAATTCCTTTAAGAAAACCACGGACATCTGGAAGCAAAATAAAAATTCATCCAAAAATCCCAAAAAAGGAAATTGAAGAAAACCTATACGAAAACCACATCCCTAGAGATGAGGGGCACACAAATTATTTATAAAGTCAATTGAAAAATCAAAACTTTGCAATTAGCACACAAATCAGACGATATCACTATAGAGAAATTATTCGAGAGCAAACTCACTTTTGCGGCGGTGGCTGAGGGTTCCAATAAAGGCCGGCGGACGGAACGGCGTCGTCCAAGAGGCTGCTGTAATCGATTAACTCGGTCCAGCAATTCTCATCGAGTGAATCCACGTGATGTGCATAACCTGAATTCATCATCACAATCACGTGTGAAAATTAGGGCAAAGAATTGGGGGTAGCGAACTGAATTAATAATTGGGGATTTGATTTCGATTTTTGAGGGAAGCAACGGAAGGATGGGGAGAAATTTGGGGGTGGAAAAGCAGTCACGAGATATGATTCGGCGGGGGTGGGAAATTGGACCATTAAGGAGGCGCCACGTGGACGGCTGCGTCAATTATTGGCTTTGCCAAAATCAACAAAAGATGTTATTTTGATCGCCGCATATATGCGTGAAAATACATAAAGCGGTGAAAAGATGTTCAAGTGCGATTTTTCAACATATTCAGTTTTATGACTGATGAGATGCCATTGGCAGCTTCTTTTATTCTAATCTCCCTTAATAATTACCCTAATCAGATGCTATTTTGAATTCATTTTTATATTTAAATAAGTGTTTCATTTAAAATTTCTACTTTTACCTTATAATCATTGTAAATATTTTACTTTTTAATTTTTTTATACAATAATTAGAAATAAATAAATCTATTCTCCTCATTAGTCTGTGGTACTTGGATATGGAAGGAGTAACACTTGTAATTCGGATTGTCGTTTAGTTGAGTTGAGTGTTGCCAGCTTCAAATATGATTTAAATATTGTAGAATTGAGATTAACTTATTTATGTTAAAATTTACGTCCTTAATTGAGTTTGGACCTTTTAAGTCATGTCATATTAATAATTCTCTTTTAAGCTAATTCACATAATGAATTTGCTCATAAGCTAATAAATCAAATATTGTCAAACTCATTTAGTTATGAGCTATTTTAAGTTGTCCAAGTAGCTTGGTATATTAGCAACCGTACTTTAATTTATTGTTTTTTCTAGTTAAGTAATTAATTATATCATTAATTAACATTACAAATAGTTACCAATCAATCTTGCTAAGTGGATCTTGATAACTTTATGTCCAAGATAAATTTGGAATTTGGATGTAATAGAAAATAAGTAAAAGAATTGATCAAGAGAAGAAAACAACAGATATCGCGGACTCGATACTTGTTCAAATTATACATAATTAGTTCGATGTTGAGACCTTCCAAAGACGCATTATAAATAATTAGGCATAGTTTGCAAGATCGATTGGACAAGGGATAACCACTTGATTATTGTTTACATAAGTTTGGGGAAAAAACAGTAACGCGGGCTACTTGATGTATATCAAGTGAAATATAGACATACAGCATCTCATAGATTTTGAAATCATCTTATCACAATTATATTCTCATTCTTGATTTTGTTCAATCCTTGGGTAAACTAAGGAGTAACGCCCCAACCAAATGTAGCCCAATCAACTCCAGAGGCATACAATGGCCTTTCCCATATATTAAGAGGCAGCTAGGATAAAGTAAAAGTTCAAACTCATAAAGTAAAAATTATGATAAATAAAATAAATCATTGCATTCTGGACCTTAAATTTTAGTAAGAATATTCCAAGTAACGAGAGGATTCCTTCGGATCTTATCGTAACACCAACACAAATATCATGAAATCACATCCAATAATGGCTATAAGTCAAGCTACCCAAAATAGAATTATGAGTAACGACTGCAGCTAGCTAAAAGTTTGAAATTTCACATATGACACATTTGATCATGTTATACTTTATCATTTAAGTAAAAAATTTGATCAAATTTGCAATATCTTGACTTTTTATAATATTGTAAGTCTGCAATTAATATTTCCCACGAAATTTCGAATACAAATTTTCAAATTTCCATCATCTAAGACTTTCATATTGTATCGACCTTGTTGACGGTTCATCAGATAATTGCCGCAATTCATTGCCGTCTTAGCAAGTATTAGATGTCACTCATGTACCAAAATATTTTATTTCCTCGAGTCTGTCAAAGCCTATACTTTGATTTTTGCTATTTAGGTGTGGGATTACGGAAATTTGAATATTTGGGTCCCCAGAAATTTTGGGGAATATAAGATTGTAAAAGTTTGAAAGGTCACTTATTTGCTAGCAATCAGCCCAGATACAGTTCATGATATATGTAGCAATTGTCCTTTAGTTAATAACAACTTGAATGATACTATGAAATTGCATCCAAAAACTTCGAAGGCGAGCTACCCATATTATAACAACTACAGCTAGCTAAGAGAAACACTTGAAATATCAAATTTAAAGAATAACAAACCTAGGCAGATCAGAGGAGCAAATAAACAACAGTAGTAACATTACCAATGAATAATGATATGAGATTATTATTATTAGAAGTGGTTTACATTTCAAAGTTACAATATTTGCTGAGAAATTTCACGGGTTCATATTATACGCGCTTCTTTTTTTAACCTATCAATTAGTTCGTCTACAGAAGAAAGAATTACCCCAGCTTGTCTCTTGGGAGGCTCTGTCACTTGAACAACCTCCAAATCGGATCTGATCTCAACGTTCAGATCCTGCGGAGTGAGCTTCTTTATCACTTTTGATTTCGCCTTCATAATGTTTGGAAGAGTGGCGTATCTTGGTTGGTTCAACCTCAAGTCAGTACTGCAAAAAAGAACACAGCAGATTAATCCGAACAAGAACCACGAGAAATCGAATCTTCAAAAGAACAACGTTGAATTACAACCGTAGATATGAGAAGGGAAGATTGTTACGTGATTACAGCTGGCAAATCCAAGCTCAAGGTCTCGAGGCCACCATCGACCTCTCTATCCACAGTTGCTACTTTATTTCCTTCATCGAGTACAACCTAACAGAAATGTCAGCCAAGAATTTGAGACTTGATCGAATAATACCATAATTTTGAAGATTGAAGTGATGTGTCAAAATTAGCTGTAGGAAACGAAAAGATAATCGAGCAAGAAACATTCTTCAGCTGTAAATTGGCTTTATGCATACATATTACATACAGTATCGTCTTGACAGATAATATGACTTAAATTTCCTCCGTGGCTATGCTATTTAAGAACGAAAAATTTAGAGTCACTATCTAGACATTCTATAATCTTTTGGAGAAGGAAATGGGCAACTTTAAGCTAACCTTAGAGGCGAAGGTTCCTTGAGGCCATTTAAGGAGCCCTGCAATCAGTTGTCCAGTTTGGTTGCAATCATCATCAATTGCCTACATAAATCCGAACATCATAAGCAATGATCTGAGGGAGAATCTTATAGAATAAAAAGAAGTTAAAATCCAACAATTTTAGAGACTAGCTACTATGCCATGATGCAACAAAGTATAAGCTCTATCCATCTCAACCTTTCATGAATTATGCAAACCATGGAATACATTCCATGAAAATGGACATGTCTTCAGAAACTATGGCCAAACTTAGTAACAACCACAGGATCCAAATATGATATATGTAACTAATATTCGACCAACTTATCTAGGTCTACCATAGCTGAATCAATCAGATCATTATGCGATATGGCTTTCACTCAATCGATAAAGCAGCAGCAGATTCATTTGTCAAATAAACACTTATACAAGTAAAAGCACAACGGAATTAGGTTCTTTCCACCAATATTAAACACAAGTAATCGATCTTCCCATCTTACTTCTCTCGAATGTGAAAATAGACTGCACGTCACTAGCTCCCCTGCCCAGCTAAATCTCACATTTGTAACACTGTGCTTGGTATGATTGAACGGAAAGAGGGAATGAATGAAGGTTGGAACTTGGAATAGATAATACCATGAGTTGAGGAAGGAAATCAGTTATGGTTATGCCTAATCTAGTAGGAACAGGATGGAGGTAGGAATGATCATTACATTCCCTCCTCCATTTCATCACACCAAACATCTCCTCAGTAGCTAAACAAATTTCACCAAGCTTACTAACTCAAGCATGTAAACTATATGAAAAAGCCATCAACCCTAAAATTCCAATCGCGCAGACAGCACAGATCATAATTAACATCTTACCTCAAAAGTAAAATATTAGAAAATGAAAAACAGAAGTTCCGGATACAATTTCACAAAAAGCCAACAAATCCACCACAATATGCAAGAGAAAACTGGAAATAAAAAAAAATTAAAAAAACCACCTGTTTCCCAAGAAGGAGAAGGGCGGGCTTCTCAGCATCGACGAGCACTTTAAAAATCTTAGCAACGGAAAGGGGATAAAGGTTTCCCGGGTATTCCACGTGGATGGCCCGATCAGCGCCCATGGCGAGCCCGGTGCGGAGAGTGTCAGCGCACTGGGCCGGGCCGATGCTGACGGCCACGACTTCCGAGGCCCGGCCCGACTCCTTGATCCGGAGCGCCTCCTCTAGCGCTATTTCGCAGAATGGGTTCATCGACATCTTCACGTTCGAGGTCTCCACACCGCTCTGCAACCGTAAGAAGAAAGGGAAATTGAACTGATTTTGTTCGTTTTTTCCTATTATAGGGGCGTGGGAGCTTCATACCTTATCGGGTTTGACCCGGATTTTGACGGCGTAGTCGACGACCCGTTTGACGGCTACTAGGATCTTCATGATTGCCTCTTGCCGGAGAAAAAGAGAGAGAGCTTTAACAGTGTTTTATTGAGACAGCACTTGGCTTCCGTAGTTCTGTGTAATTTGTCTAATTGAAGACTAAACACTAACTTACCAATCCAAATAACGTATTCTTATTTTATTAGAAAATTAACATAGTCTTAGTTCTAAATAGTGTAAATATCACTTCAGCATCTAAATTGTTTTAGTACTATTAATTACTATATTATTATTATTATTATTATTTTTACATTAATTGTGTTCCATGTCTATTTATTAGCTTCAAAAAATTGATGTAGCTCTATATATTGTCACAATTTATTCAATAATATTCTTTTAAAACTTATACAGCATAATTGACATCCTTTGTGCCAAACAAATCTGAAAAATAAAACATATAAGGTACAAATGATGTTGCTTTTTTAAAACCATGTAAGTTTATTTTAAAACATCTTTAAATAAGTTGTAACAATTCGAGTAGCCACGTCAATTTTTTTGGAATGGATATGGCTATAATTCATATGAAACCGGTAGTTTGAATTTTTTTAAAAAAAATTCCGTTAGATCATTATATAATTGGTAGTGCTAAATATTTTTTGATATTTTAACTAAAGAAAATATTATTTTCATTGTTACCAAATGATTTTTTATTTTTCCGAGAGAGAACATTTTTTTCTTCTACAACGTATCGATGAGAAAATACATGCATATTTTTTACGGCCTAGCAAGTATTAATTTAATAATGTTATTATTTTTATACAATATTCATTATCGATTAACAGAATATGGTTCGATAATATGAATAGATAAACCTTTCAAAACAACAAATACAATCTTTATCAAACTGCATATTGTATTTCTAAAGAGTCACTATATATTACAAACACTCTACATAATTGAATTGAAAATAACCTACAACTATAACATGTTGTATATCAATAGATTCCGGACATAAATTAGATCTTGTGATTCCTTTGATCAGAAAAGGAGAAATAAACCAGAAGGGTAATTTGAGAACTTCTTGCCGAAGAGAGATGTAGTGAAATTGTGTGTGTTTGTGAATGAAAATGAATCTGAATTTATAAGCACGAAAACCGTATAAAAATGGAAATGGAATTTACATTGTCATCAAGGAATGCAATTACAATTAATTAATTATTTGCTATGAATATAATAGTACTATAATGTTTATTTATTTCCCTGATTTGTGATAATCAATAATTATGATAACAAGTTAAAGATATAAATTGTTTTCAATAATTTTACGGCAAATCACATAAATTGACTAAAAGTAATATTCGATGGCCGTAGTAATCAATAATCAAACTCATTAAAAGTAAATTTATCAATTAACAATATGATTAATAATTGAGTATATATCTCAACAAAGGATTTGCTAAACTTAATTTACAAAAATGAAATGGTTGAAGAAATTGAAAGAGGAAAAGATATAGAGTTATTATAAAGGGAAATTCGTAATCCAATTACTGTATATTTATAGATTTTACTTTTGAAGTCATTTTCGCAGTGATGCACAATTAACGCATATGATAATGTATATCAGAATTACAATTAGCATGCATAATGAAATAAATTACAGAAAAAATAGAGTTAGCATATCCTAAATTATTTGCAAGGAGTTCTGAATAATTATGACATGTAAAGGTAGCAAATCAAAGGGTATGATATATTAAGTATTTTTGTGGAAATAAAATATTAATAATGATATTGTAATTTTAGAAGGAAAATTTTGGGGATATTTCACTTATATATATATAGAGATGCTCCCTTTTGGAGGGAAGCAATCGCGCAACGAGATGGAATCTCCCATCTACTACATGGAGGCAATTGTAAAGAAGATTTAGGGTACATTTGGCGAGTAAAGAAGAAATGTAATGCTGATTGCAGATAATCAAGTACAACTGTACAAGACGAGATCACAAGCAAAAGGATTCAAACTCTAAGCTTGTTCTACAAATAGTATTAAGCTTCTAAACAATGCTAAGCATATGTAGTATGTATCTTGTGGTTCATATAGTTTCAAAGCTTTAGGTAATATGTAGTTATCAATCTCATCCATTCATTTCTTAGATTTAATGGTCAAAAATTTTCTGTGACTTTTTTAAAGTTGTTGGCCGTTGATTTCGACCATTAAAAGTCTACTGTTGGAATTGTATACTAAAAGCAAGACTGTTTGAGCTTGTATACAATGTTATTTGTCATTCATTATTTAATCTCCTATCTAATTTGATTTATTGTCACATATTGCGTCTTTTTATCTCACATTATGAAGTAGATCATATGGTGTGTTGTAGATCACAGAAGATCAAATGGATTGGTTAACCTTCATGAAATAAATTTATATTAAATCACATTAGTACATATTTATGTATTGGTAGGATCACAACAAGATCTGTTATTCTTCCTAATCGCAGAGAACTCGGCGACTTATACGTAACAAGGTTATAAGTGTATATGCGACCCTGTGCGTCACTTTGATTTACCATGGGTGAGAGTTAAGTACAGTGACGGAGCCACGTTGAAGAATGGTGGGGCAATTGCCCCACCTCAAATTTTTGTTTCATCCCTAATTTTATATTTATGTGTGTATTAGATTATAAAAATATTTAATATTTGCCCCACCAAAACTTTGAAAATTAGGGGAAAAAATAAAATAAATTATAATTTAACAATTAAATGATACAATTACAATCAACAAAAAATTATCTCTACCTTTTTTCTTAT
>JAYJMF010000066.1:1075283-1086896 GCA_036873715.1 Salvia sclarea
TATATATATATTAAAATGAACTCTTTATCATAAATAGTTTTCCCGCCAAAAGTATGCTCCCATTTTTTTTAATTTTTTTTTATTTTTTATTTTCATAAAGAATTAATATTACATTCCCCTAAATTTGTTATGGTTAGTTGTCAGTTACATTTAACAATTATTTCTAACTCTACGCAATAATTGTATTTGTGTAGGATTCAATAATCCTATTTTCCCATAAAAAATCTATGTAATAATTAAATAAATTAAAATCAATTAAATAATTGTTTCACTAGTATTTGCGCACGTGTTACACACGGGGATGAATTTAAGTTTAGTATTTTTATATTAGTATCCGAAATAAATAAATCAAAATCAATTTTTTCCTTTACTAAATCAAAAATCATACATATACATGGACGAATGAAGCATTTTGCCTAATAAAAAACATACATATACATGGACGATTGAAGAATTAATAGTAGATCACATACAATATCTACATACACAATATTATTTCGAACTAAGTTGCAATGGTCCAATATTTTAAAATATAAAGATTTATATTAAGAAAAATATGTTTAATTTTTATATTTTTTTTCATAAATTTATACTTTTTCTCTCACAAGTTTAAATTTGGTTCTTGTTGTTTTTTAGAAGAATTTTTTTTCTAATTTTATTTATTTTGATAAAATAAATTTTTTATATAGAATATATATGATATGATTTTATTTCAAATTTGTAGATGATGAAATGATTGAAACATATAAGTGTTCTTTATACTAAATGATAAAATGATTTATTTAAAAGTTCATATTTTAAATATATTTTTAAAAATATCATGTGAAAGCTTTGGTTTTAATATATTTTCAAAATATAGAATACGTAGGCCCAAAAACTTCGGCTTGGGGGCTATCGCCCCCAAAACCCCGTATATTTTTTGCCCCTCCAACCAAAAGTCTGGCTACGCTCCTGATTATATGCCATTTTATTTTTATTTTTATTTCTATTCAATTTTCTCTTCTTCGACTATAATCTTTTTCTTCTAAATCACAATTTTCTTTTTAATTAAAAAAATTCATAATCTAAAGACTTTGACATTTTATAAACTCAAAAAATTGCATCTTAATAAGATGTTTAAGATAAATTTAGCCTGCTGCATAAAACCCAAATTGAAAGGTTGGCAGGCCACAGGGGCAATTCCGTCAATAAATAAAAACGTTGCAGTCTCCGTTAGTTTCCAATCCATCGTCACTCGTCATGCCATCCATATCCATGGTCTCCAAATTCAACCGTAATAAATAATCCAATTTTCTCTCTCTAAACCCAATTACATCGTCAAAACCTTCGTCTTCGTCGTGCTTGCCGTAGTTTGGATTCATACACATTTTCGAATACGTATACATTCGTAATAGTCTACGCGTCTAGCTGTATTGTAGGTTTGGGAATGGGCGGAGCGCCATCCACGCCGCGGCTGGGCAGCGGAGCACCGCATCAGGAGTCGGCTGAGTACTTAATTGCGGCCTTCGTTGGCGAGAAATCCTTTCCCCTCGCCTCTGATTACTGGCAGAAGCTTCTCCAGCTGCAACTCGACCTTCGCTGGCACCCCGATCGCGTTCGCGAAGCTTGCCATCTCTTCGGTCTGTGCATTATCCTCTTTCGCAGTTATTATATTTGCTACTGAACTGTGGCTCGCGTTTATATGTGGTGTTGTGCTTCGTTATTAGTTGCACACTCTTTTTTGACGTGATCAGTCGTTATTAGTTGCGTTTTTCGAATTCGTGTTACTCTGTATTGTGTTGATGTATCGTGTACTCGGAATCTAACGTAATCTGGAATTTGATTTTGCAATTATAAGATATCTCACATTTTCTCCTGCGGAAACACGCATCACTTATATTAAAAAATTATTTAGGATTTGAATTTGAGGAATTACTGTTAATGGTATTCTATCTGTTCAGACGATTTACTAATTGGCAACGTTAGTATGGTGCCGGATTTCTGCAGTCTAGGATAACCTGTTATTTGTAGAGTTCACGGGTGTTTCTGCTTTCTTCTCAGTAAAGTTGTGGCTTTCTATGTTCTTAGAGTTCATCTTTGAAAATCTGTGAATGTGATAATTTTACATCAAGGTATGCTGTTGAGCCTTCTTTTTTATTTTTTGCTTGCAGCAATGAACAACTGTGACACAAGACACCTTGCAAAGATTTTGATACACCTAACATGGTGCTTGCAAGAGTGTGTTGCTGCCAGTGCCTCTGGTGTGGAATCTCCAGCTTTCTCAAAAGCTCTTAACGCATTACTTTTATCATCCACTTTTCTGAAGAATCTCATTGAGAGTGCCACGAGTGACAACTTTGAAGAACTATACCTATTGCTGGATGAAACTGAACCAATTCCCAATAATTTTTCAAAAGGTTCTTTTTTTTCTTGCATGAATCAATTTACCTTTGAATCTATGTTGTAAATGAGCTTTTATCCCCCTTTCAATTGTTACTGTCACAATGTTGTTTTTTTGCATTATTTTCATTTTCTAATTTGTCTTCCTAGGAGGGTTTATTAATTTGAACATCAATTCACATACATATATACATATATATGTATTTCTTTTCTTTTCTCAGATTCATGTAATGGTACATATATGCACTACTTATTTTGGTAAATCTCTCTATGTTCAATTCACATGTTCTCCCATATTTCCCCCTTCCTGTAGCAGCTTTTATCGTGATAAAATCTTGAGACTCTGCTCCTAATTTATTTCACTATCCAATCAGGTGAAAATGTTGCAGACCGCGTTATGTACAGTGTGCTCGCCTTCATTGCCAAAGTTGATGTTAGGTATGTGGTGATATTATGTCTGTTGATGCAGTGCCTTTTATTTTAGTTTTCTTAATTTATGCAATTTCTTGTTTAAGATCCGGAACATACCTTCTACATCATGAGCTGCTTAATTTCTTGCTGATTGCCATGTCAACTCAACTTCTCTCTGGGCCATCACCAGGACCGAGTGAGAAACACCCTTTCATCGATGCAGCGATGACTCAGGTGGATTCAAGTGTCACAGGCTTCAATCTTAATTATCCAACTATTTTTCCATTTTTAACCGTCTGTTGTTTCTGCAGGAAAGTTCTTTGGTTGATTTGGCTGTGAACAAGTTATTGCTTAATTTCATCACGCAGCCCAGGGTTCCACTAAGCAGTTTATTGTATTCCATGTTTTCTGAATCAAATCAGCTCGGTGTACTGAGGAGAGTTGGCTCTGCAGCTGGTATAGTAGCAGTTTACTGTATTCCATTTGTCTATTTTAAGTTTTCATGCAATTTGATGTTTCTGTTTTCTGTTTCAGTAGCATATTGGTTTATCAACAAAATGCTTAAACCCAATGACTAATATTTGGTTGTTCTGATTAAAATATTTTTTATATTTGCAGCAAACTTGATGCTGCTGCCACTTAATTACTTAGTCAGCTCAAATGGTGAAGCGTTAAGAAGTCCATTGGCAGAAAGGAGTCTAACTGTCTTACTTATTCTTGTTCATTACCATAAATGCATGTCTGATCCTTCTCCAAAGGAGAAAGCTGATAACTGCAATTCAGATTCTCTCCATAAAGAAGAGCGTGTCCCTAAAGAAGAAACACATTTTTCAGAAAACCTTTTCTGCAAAGCGGTAGAAAATGTGCGAGATATTGAATGTATGATCCTGGGCATTGCCAGATTCAATCAAATAAGTGATATTTAAATTACTAAGTTTCTGAGTTGTTCCCCTGCAGTTAGCCGCACTGATATTGAGGGTAAAGCACCTGATGGTCTGATTGTGAGGGTACCTTTTGCCTCTCTATTTGATACACTTGGCATGTGAGTGTTTCCAGAGCCTTGCACTTGACATATATATTAGAGTTATTAACTATAGCGAATCTAATCTTAAAATGTTATCTTTTCAGTTCTGTTATGTGTCATGGGATTTTGCTATTCAAATTTTTATATTAGAAAAATGTTCTGAAATGCTGTTATAAAGCATCCGTGCCTCCATTCTATCTAATGAATATATAGGTTCCTTTGTTCATAACCTTCTTTTTGGTAGCTTCCCAATAAATCTTTTGCTGTTGAAATCTTTTAATCTGTTCTCTCTCTTTCTTATAGACTATCGCCACACTTGCCTCTAATATAGTCGTCCTTGTTTAGGTTACACCATCTTTCAGATCTTATAGACTATCACCACACTTGCCTCTATATGAGCTTAAGACCTCTCTGTGACAACACATGCCAATGCACTTTTGAGATCTTGATTGTGAATATAATTATATTTATGGGTTTTATTGAGTACATTTTCATTTTATTTACAGGTGCTTGGCTGATGAAGCATCTCTCCTGTTGCTTTATTCTTTAATGCATGGAAATTCCTACTTTTTGGAGTATATTTTGGTGCGAACAGATCTGGATACACTGGTATGAATTGAGTTTTTCTGAAGAAATGATTTCTTAACTTTCATATGATAGAGAAAACAGGGGTATATGATTAGATAATGGGAAATAATGACTGGAGAGTAACTATTAATATTCCTACTTAAGAAAGTTCCTAAATATAGTTATTTTATGAGGTTGTGTTTGTTGTAAAATAGTTGACTCTTATTAAGATCCATTTGCTCTCTGTTCAGAGTGTTTATTTCAACATAATATTTCCAGGGATATCTTGTAACATGTGAGAATAATAAGAATCATAGTCTAGATAATATCTGCAACTACTTACATAATAAATTAGGAGGAGATCATTTTTGTTTATCTGTCTTTTAGGTGCTGATACACTTTGTTTTTGCTATGAATCTTGGTGACTTGGTGTGATAATTTTTTGTATGTTCTGCAGCTGATGCCCATGTTGGAAACGTTGTATAATGCTCCAAGAAGAACGCCCAATCACATATATATGGTGCTTATAGTCCTTCTTATACTCAGCCAAGACCCCTCTTTCAATGCCAGCATTCACAAATTGGTAGAGAAAATTTTATTTCAGCCATACAAGGTTTACTTATGATAAGGTCTTACTGATTGATGATTATTCTTACAGATGCTTCCTAATGTTCCATGGTATCAAGAACGCCGCCTTCATCAAACTTCTCTTGGATCCTTCATGATTATAATTTTGGTTAGGACTGCGAAATATAACCTCTCTAAATTAAGGGTAAGAGTTGGTGCTATGCTTCAAACTTATATTATTATTACTCCTTTAAATATATAATCTTGTTAGATTATGATGATTCATTTTCATTTAGAGGCCATGCAATTTATATTCTCATCGAAGTCAACCTTTTGTTTTCCTTTTCTGTTATTTAGATATCCATATTACAAAGCATAGATGATGATCCTAATACAATGGAATGATTAATTTTCACAGCTTATAGGGTTAATATAGTTCTTTGATATTTTGATTGCAACAGGATATCTATCTTCACACAAATTGCCTGGCAACATTGTCAAATATGGCACCATATGTTAACCGTCTGAGTGCATATGCATCACAACAATTGGTCAGCCTCTTTGACATGCTTTCACGCAAGTGAGTCACATCTGTGATGTTTTGTCCTTAGTTTCTTCCTGTATTTTAAGTGCTTGATCAAGAATTTATTCCAAATATTTCTTTCTTTAGGTACAACAAATTAGCAGAGCTTGAAAACGATAAGATGAACATAGCACATGATGTTGCAAGAGGAGACAACTTTCAGGAAGATCCGGTAAATCCTTTTCTCCATCCTCATCTGACTTTTATGATATGATAATACATTATGTTGACCCTTACTAGGAATGCTGCAGTTAACAGAACTGCACTTATATACAGACTTCCTGAGACTTGTGCTGGAGATACTAAATTCAATTCTTACTTATGCATTACCCAGAAATCCGGAGGTATCAGAGATTGCACCTGGATACTCATGCATATGTTACTCATCCTTTTTTTTAATCTCATTGGCATCTGGCATATTTTGTGGCTGTCATGTTCAGGTTGTTTACGCAATCATGCATAGGCAGGAGGTTCTTCTACCATTCAAGAATCATCCCCGTTTTAGTGAGCTTCTCGAAAACATATATACTGTATGTATTTATCCGAGAATATTCTAATTTCAATTTTGACCATTAATTTTACGTTTTTTGACTTGTAAGCAAAATTAGTGATACCTCATGTTCTTTGATTACCAGGTTCTGAATTTTTTCAATAGCCGCATAGATACTCAGAAGACGGATGAGGAATGGTCGGTGGAGAAAGTTCTTGAAGTCATAATCAACAACTGTCGGTCTTGGAGAGGTGAAGGGATGAAGGTATGAAGAAAAATGTTTGATGAATTAGTTAGCTAAAGTAATTCTTGTGTTGTACAATTTCATATTATCTCACCCCTATATATTTGTATTCAAAGATGTTTACGCAGTTACGATTTATCTATGAACAAGAGAGCCATCCTGGAGAGTTCTTCATCCCATATGTCTGGCAATTGATATTGTTCCGCAGGTATCCTCATACCAAATATATTCACCAATCAAATTAATTTCTTTTAACCCTTTATAGCTAAACTCATTTTTGATATCCATTATATAGGCTTTATATATTGATTTTATTTTAAAAATTCATATGCTTGGTGTTCTACTCGATTTTGTTATTAATCATTTTCCTCATATTTCAATGCAGTGGCTTTACTTTCGACCCTAGCAGCATAAATTTATTCCCGCTACCTGTTCATTATGTAAGTTCTCTTGCCATCCAGTTAGATATAACAAAGGACATTATATTACATTAGTAATTTTGTAAATATAGATATATCATTTATAAACCCAATCACAACAGATGCAGGACATAAATGGAGTGGAGGGTGAGAAGCTCCAAAATGGAGATCTGAAAGAAGAGGCAGTTGAAGCCTAGGCCGGTTTTGTGGAGTTGAATTCAGCTGAATGTACATGACACAGAAATAGCACAACTTTCTCACTTGGTTCAATTTACATCTCTGAGTGTATAGCCTTTTTTGATTTTCTTCTCTCGTTATATGATAGATTAGATTACAAATGTAAAGAATAAGAGGAAATTTCTGAAGCTTGCAGCAATACAAAAGTTGAAATGGTATTAGGCTAATAGTGGATGGTTCATGTTTATTGCAGTGCTGGTTGTGTTTAACATCATTTGGTATAGGGTGGTGTATTTGCTAGCTTGTATATAAACTTACAAAAGGGTCCAGATTCCCTATCACCACCAACTTCATCAACAGGAATTGCTTCACAAATTATTTTCACTTCCTCTGCTTTCAGCTTCACTCCCAGTGACCTAGTGTTTGCTTCCAGATTTTCAATCTTGGTTGTCCCTGCAGAGTATCTTACATCTTTGATTGCATCTACGGAAAAATAACAATGCCCGAGTAAAGATTTGAGTCTTACCAGGTATGGGGACAACGTCATCTCCCTGGTGGAGAAGCCAAGCCAGGGCTAATTGAGGAGGGGTGCAAGAATGTGTTGCTGCTAAGCCTGCGAACCGGGTGTATATAGCTCTGTTCTTTTCCTGATTGTCCCCGTTAAACCTTGGATGCATCGTCTGAGCAGACAACAACAAGAACGTCGTCAGTTAAGAGTAGGATCGATTTGAGGAGGAAAATATTACCAAAATTACCAACAAGCTCTCAGAAGGCAAGCTCTCCACCATTCCCTTCCCACCAAAGAATCCATGACCAAGAGGACTATATGCCACTATACCAATCCCAAGTTCCCTACCAAAAAACAGAAAACCATAACCACATAAAACCAGTTGGCAACAAGAATATTTCAGATTGAGACTAACCTACAAAGTGGAATGATATCCTCCTCGATGTCTCGACTCCACAGAGAATACTCCATTTGCACTGCAGTGATGGGATGCACCGCGTGCGCCCTCTTGATCGTGTCAGCACTAGCTTCAGACAGCCCAATGTAGCGTATCTTCCCTTCCTCGACCAGCTTCTTCAGCTCCCCCACCTTCAAGAACCCGGAATTGTAAGCTAGAAATGCGGAAAGAGAAAAGGAGTGTGATCTGATGGCCATGGTACCGTTTCCTCTATAGGCACGGATTGATCAATGCGGTGCTGGTAATAGAGATCGATGTAGTCCACATCAAGACGGGTGAGGCTGGCCTCGATGCAGTCCCTCACGTAGGAAGGATCACCCCGGACCACAACCTGGCTGAGGTCTGGCGTCATGGAAATGCCAAATTTAGTTGCAAGTTGAAGTTGGTGACGAGGTAGATCTTTCAAGGCCTTGGCAATCATGATCTCGTTGTGGAATTGATTGCCGTAGACATCAGCAGTGTCGAAGAAGGTGATGCCTTTGTTAAAAGCTTGTTTGAGTATGGCGGCTCCGGCTTCGTGGGTGAGAGGAGCATTCAGTATGCCTGAGAGGCTACCGCACCCGAACCCCACTCTAGAAACCTGAGCATAGATAACAGTATATCTCATCTATTGATTTGATGTTATAGTTTCAAATTTCAAGCATTTTTCCTTTACCTCCAAACCTTGGGAGCCCAGTTTGACTCTTGGCACTTGAATCCCACAACTCTGCTCCATTCTTCTCACCAACAAAACCTCTCTCCTCTACACTTCCTACAATCATACAAGAGTAGCTAATGTTGACGTTGGGGAGAGAGAGAGATAGTCATGAAGATGACATATTTATTTGTGTTTTATAATGAATCATTTTCTTTGTTGATAGAGACAGGGCACAACTCACTTGCTGTTGCGCCAAATTTGGATTTATTGTTTGTAAGGGCATCTTCAACCTTGTACATAAATTCATACTTATTTTAAACTCAAATTAACACTCAAAAGAATGTTCTTTATATATTTCTCCAACCATTACTTTTTCACAAATATTTCTGTGCGGTTACCTTACCCATAAGGTGGGATCTGAATTCTAATTCAGATCCGCGCACGTAATTAATAAATATTTAATATTTGATAATAAACAAAAAGAGTGGCGTAGTCTAGTGGCACGAGGCCTGGCTTATTTGAGAGGTACAAATTTCAAATTCCAGTAGCACCCTCTTTCTTTCTTTTTTTTTTTTCTTTTTTTTTTCTTTCCTTTTCTTTTTCTTTTTCCTTTTCTTTCTTTTTCTTTTAATTTTTTCTTTCTTTTCTTTTATTCTTTTATTCTTTTTTCCTTTTCTTTTTGATTATCTTTTTTTATTCTTTTATTCTTTTCACCTTTTTATTTTATTTAATTAATTTAATTTATTTTTACTTTTTTATTTTTTTCTTCAATGAAAATGACACTTTTTTTCTTTTTCTTTATATTTTTCTTTCCTTTCCTTTTCCCTTTTCTCTCTTTTTCTTTTAATTTTTTTCTTTTCTTTTATTCTTTTTTCCTTTTCTTTTCGATTATCTTTTTTTTATTCTTTTATTCTTTTCATCTTTTTATTTTATTTAATTAAATTAATTTATTTTTACATTTTTAGTTTTTTCTTCAATGAAAATTGCACTCTTACTTATGTAAAATGATATTTTTAGTGTGTTAAAATAAAACTCAATTAAAATGATACTTTTAATAATAGTGCTATTTTTTGATACGAAAAGTGCCATTTTTCAACTTTAACTGTGTCATTTTGTAAAATGACACTATTTGTTATTTAAAATGGCACTAATAGTGATATAAAATGGCATTGTTAGTTATATAAAATGGCAGTACACGAAAATTAAACTTCTTAATGTTTAGGATTTAGTATTTTGGGGGTTAGAGTTTAATATTTAAGGGTTAGGATTTAGTATTTAGGGGTTAGGGGTTAGGGTTTAGTTTTTATTTTACTTTTAATTTCTTTTAATTTTTTAGTTTAATTTTTGTAATTTTGTATTTTTTTTTGTCTTCAATAAAAATGGCACAGTTAGTAATATAAAATGACACTGTTAGTTATATAAAATGGCACTACACGAAAATTATTGTAACAGCCCGCAAAAAGCAGGCTGCTCAAAAATACGAAATTTTAAAAACTTTTTCCATGCTTTCCCTTTTACTTGCGTATTTAAAATTATTTCTTATTAGTATTCTTATATGCTTAACGTGAATGTCCTTTTCTGCATATTTAGTACACCACATCCAATTTCGGTAATTGGATTAAGTGAACTTATTTCATATATGATTTACTCTACATTATGATTAAATATGGATTGCTATCATGTGCCTTATTTGCCTAATTGCTCTTACGTGCCTTTATATTAATCTTAATTATTTCAATTTAGGTAATCGAATAATTTTGTATTTATGAGTTGGATATGTGGTTTATTAATTCCAATTTTGGTGATTGAAATATTAATTCATTAAGTACTATATGTAGTTATAAGAAATTGTAGCACGATGAACCTAGATGGATATTGGACTCTTAGGTAGTCATATCTAATTTTAAATAACATGACATTGTCATCACAGTACCACCTTACCATTTTAACCATTCTAATTGGGATCCCATTTCCTACATAACCACAGGCCCATTAGGAACATTCTCATAACATTTGTTAACATCCAATTTATTTTTATCTGATATCATATTTATGACCACATTACCACTTTACCATCATAGCTTCTCTACGTGGAAATTCATTTTTCATACTCCACTTCTAATTATCACCTTTTCATATTGAGAACCATCACATTCTATTTTAACACGATTTTATTGGAATTCCACTTATTCCAAGTCCCTTTTAATTTATATTTTACTTTGATTATCACATTTTCATCTTGAAAGACATCACATTTCACTTCTTACTTCCACACTATTTGATGTCCCATTTATTTTTCTTATTTCCCCATTGATCAATTATTCAAGAGCCATCACATTTTATTTGAACACCACATTATTGAATTCTCGCCTATCTCAATTTCATATCACAATTTATTCAAAGTCGTGTTTCCAACTTCCATTTAAATTGTGTTTATATTGCTAGTATGACTTCTATTGAATTTCACTCATTTCCATTCCATATCCAAATTCATTCAAAATTTGTTCCAAACTCCCATTTAAATTATATTTCTTCTTCCACTAGGTGGTATTTAATATCACTAATATTATTTTACATCAATACCTATATCAAATAACCATTTCCATTTTTGATTTATTCCACCACTAAAACTTTACACCCCTTCCATATTTCAAATTGTTTCCCATTTTATGACACTGAAAATTCTAAATTATTTCCCATCACTACCTTATTCATTTCACTATTCATTGCAACACTACTTTCATTTCTTAACACTCATTTTTCACTTTACATGAAATATTGGTATTTCATATCTTGTACAAGAAAATAAGCATTTATCCCGTTGAATCATATATTCGAAATATTTCAGGAGATATGCCATAATTCTATTCTCCAACTCCAAATTAATTTACACTTTATTTTAATTATGACCTTTCTTACTTGAGAACCATTCCACCCTATTTCAATTATCACCATATTGAACTTCCGTATTTCATCATGAAAGATTTTATCTCCATTTTAATTACCACTATAGTTGACTTTCCATTCCGATTTATTCAAGCTCATATTCCAACTCTCATCTCATTTATATTTTAATTACCAACTTTATTCAATTCCACTTATTGCTATTCCATATCCCAATTTATTCAAACCATTTCTAAAAATTTCCAT
>JAYJMF010000066.1:1100352-1128792 GCA_036873715.1 Salvia sclarea
GTGTATGCAGGTTGAGTTGATGGAGTCGCTGAGACGAGAGCTGAGCTAGGTTAAATATGTGTTTTGTGCCCGAATATTATGTCCCCATACATAATATTCAACTACGCTTTCATTGCAAAACTTATGTATTGTAAATTCTGATATTTGTTACGTTTGTTGATGAGATTTGAACTTATAGCGCTATGAAACTCTTTGCTGCTGGTGTTATATTATTGTTGCAGGTGTTGAATTTGAGTTAAACCGAAATTTATTTTCGGGGATTGATCCATTTACAAAGGAAACTCTGGCGAAATTTTTATAAAATCTTTCGATTTATAAACTTACTTTTCACAAATTTAATCATAAAACTCTTCTTACTTACTTTCCAATTATTTTATTTTTTTTAAATAAAACCTATTTTCACCCTTCTTTATTCTAAATTGATTTTTGAATTTAACTAAAAAGGAGTTTATGTTTTAATCATGTCTCGATTACTTAGTTAATTAGATAATTAGGTAGTTAGGGCGTGACACCATGCCTAAGGCTTGGCTTCGTCCGTGATGTGCATGCATGACCATCCTTTTGGTTGTTATACTCATACTACGTTGATACCAGCCATTATTAAATTAAATATTTTCAATTTCAGCTACTTTATCTTTAGGCTTGCCTTCAGAAATATGCTATAATTTTTATTTTTAATTATTGGTTAGACATATAAAATTTTAATTATAGTTTATTACTGTATATTATAAATAATGTTTATCTTATTGCAACTAAAGTTAAAATAATACTCAAACATTTATGGCCGTATACAAATGGTACATCATCTTATCCATAATTCAGGGAGGAATAAAAGTTTAAAAGTCGTAAACTAAATAACGATTTTCCTATATGGTGATAATCATTGTTTGAAGCCACAAATATTTGTTGGGACTTTTAAAATATTTATTAATGGGCATTAATTACAAAAGTGGTCTTATGTGTGACTGTGAGAATGTGCGAGGATGCATGGGACAATTACCAAAACATTCAAATAGAAAATGTGGTTTAGTTAAGAAATATGAAAACCACACTCAATTAGATTTTTTTAGTTAAATATAATTCCCACAACCACATGAGAATATATCTCACACAATTTATTTTGTTAATTTCGAAGGCTACAAGCGACCCGCTTAAGCGAGGTTACCAATATCTGTTGACTTGGATAATGGATATATTTAATTTACAAATATGTTATATGGATTAAGAGCTATCATGCCAAAACCAATCCAAGTATCCAACTTCATATTGATTATCGGTTTATATGAATCTCATATAATATTACCTATGAGATAACATATTTAAACTTAAATTAACCCAAAAATGTACATATATATGCCTTAGAACAGATAATAATATCGATCGACTATTTTCAGATTGATATAAATAATGTTAAAATATATGAATCGCATTTGTGAAAATCAATCTTTTGGTTTGCCAAGTCCCAAGTGACATTTCAGTCAAAATGAGAATATATACATGTTGCAACTTGCAAGTACTATTGAGGAAGCAAAATCTGCCTTTAATACCTGTTTTCATTAGTGTATGAATCTGGACTCTATGAGGGAGTGATTCAATTGGATGGAGTCAAACTCTATTATTATTACGTTATCTTTCTTTCTCTTGGGACTTTGGAATCTCCAAAATTATACCTCCAAATGTAATGTAACATTCCAAAACAAATTATAGAAAATAATTACAGTAAATGAATAGATGTAATTTAGCAAATAATGCACACATCATTTTAATCTAATGGTGCCTTTGAAAAAACTTTCACTATGGGCCTCTTTGAAGCACATTAATTAGAAAAGGCCACACGGCCCTCGACATATAATTCGCATATGACTTTGAAAGCTCGGAGCGTGAAATTGAAAGTTATTACTATTACTAGTATACAATTTGTGGTGTGCAAAAACAGATTTCTGGGAGGCGGAAGCGAATATAGCGTCCAGGTTCATCCCCCCAATTTTGCTCCCACCTTATAAAACCCATCTTATTAATTCCATCCAAAACTCATCATTCAATCAACGCACCAATTTCCCAAAAATACCCTTCTCTTCCAAACTTAATCCCAAAATCACCTTCTAATCTACCCCTAATTAAGATCCCTATTCCACCAAATTAACCCATTAACCTCCTTCCCTCCAACTCCAACTCCAACAAGTGTAGAGGCAAATATGGCAGCCATGGCCTCTCTTCACCTCAAAACAACCACCCATTCCATCCCCAAATTACCAAAACCCTATTCACCCGCCGCCATCAGCCTCCACGTCCCCCTCCGGCGGCGGCGGGCTGCGGCCACCCGGATTTCGGCCTCCCTGATCGAGCCGGACGGCGGGAAGCTGGTGCAGCTCTTCGTTCCTGAACCGGAGAAGGAATCGAAATTGAAGGCGGCGTCGGGGCTGCCGAGGATCACGCTATCGGAAATTGATCTGCAATGGGTCCACGTGCTGAGCGAGGGGTGGGCCAGCCCCTTGAAAGGCTTCATGCGCGAAGCCGAGTTTCTCCAAACACTTCATTTCAACTCACTCAGGCTCGAGAACGGGTCGTTCGTCAACATGTCCGTGCCCATCGTGCTCGCCATCGATGACGCCCAGAAGAACCGGGTCGGGTCGTCCGCCAGCGTGGCGCTAGTTGATGCCCGCGACGACGTCGTTGCTGTCTTGAGCAAGTAACCTCCTTTTTATGCATATCGTTTTTATAAGCTTTCTTCCCTATTTATTTATATATATAGTTTTTGTTTGGTGGATTAATTTTGTCATTTTCCACCCCTTGTTTGGAAGAATGTCGCAATGCTAATTATATGCATGTTTCAAACAGTACGGTGATTGTTAGGAAACGCTGTCGTTTTACTAGGATCATTATCAGTCAAATCAAATTTTAGACTATGTATGATGCTATAAAATCAACCATGAAAAGTGAGAGTCGTATCATGTATGCGCTGTCAGCATAATTGTGTTAGGTTTTTAGCACTATTTGCTAAAATAAATGTTGATGATTGCCCATATTTTAATTATAAGTATAATTCAACATTGTGATATGTATCAAGAGTTAATTGGATAATCATAATACTATATGTTACAGTTGAAACTGCAGTTGAATCTGCTATAGTATTTCTTGAGTTAATTGTAAAAAGAATGACAGTGTTAGGCTATATTGCTCTTACTCAACCACCGAGTGGATATGCAAATTACTCTGAAAATGGTATACTGAACAAAACTACATTGTGTAGCATAGAGATCTACAAACACAATAAAGAAGAAAGGATTGCAAGAACTTGGGGCACGACAGCTCCTGGTCTGCCTTACGTGGACGAAGCCATCAGTGATGCCGGGAACTGGCTGGTTGGGGGCGATCTAGAGGTCATAAACCCGGTCAAGTACGAGGACGGCCTTGACCGCTTCCGCCTCTCCCCTTCACAGCTGCGCGAGGAGTTTGAGAGGCGCAATGCAGACGCCGTGTTTGCCTTCCAGCTAAGGAACCCTGTCCACAATGGGCACGCCCTCTTGATGACGGACACCCGTCGCAGGCTGCTGGAGATGGGCTACAAGAACCCCGTGCTGCTGCTCCATCCCTTGGGAGGATACACCAAGGCGGATGACGTGCCTTTAAGCTGGCGAATGAAGCAGCATGAGAAGGTACCCTGACTCAGGTTGAGGCGTTGTGCCGTGTGCCCATCAGCAGAGCTCATTCTTGTTTCTTTTTCAGGTGCTGGAAGATGGGGTTCTGGACCCGGAGACCACAGTTGTGTCGATTTTCCCATCGCCAATGCACTATGCTGGCCCCACCGAGGTGCAGTGGCACGCCAAGGCGAGGATCAATGCAGGGGCTAACTTCTACATTGTGGGCCGGGATCCAGCTGGTATGGCCCACCCGATTGAGAAACGGGACCTCTACGATGCCGATCATGGGAAGAAGGTGCTCAGCATGGCGCCTGGCCTGGAGCGCCTCAATATCCTTCCATTCAAGGTAAACGAGCACGGCCCTCGACTCTGTAAATATCACTTTCAACTATGCGTATTTTGTCAGAATATGTCTCTCGTAATAAAATTGGCCTTGTTTTCAAATCTAGAACAAGACTATACTGAAAAGCAAAGTCAATTTATCGTGTACTATATGTTATCGAGAGAGTATGAGACATTAGAATAGTTTGAAGTAAAAAAGTTTAAATTTACCTGTTTTGGATTCTAACAAAATGAATAATGTTTTGACGATACAACATGAAACTATTATCAGGTAGCAGCTTACGACAAGACTCAGAATAAGATGGCATTCTTTGACCCATCAAGGGCACAAGATTTTGTCTTCATATCCGGCACAAAGGTAAGAATTAATTGAGGCATGAATGCAAATCTGATCAAGTGTCCTCGTACTTAATCGTTATGTCCCTTTCCTTGTTTAGATGCGTACCCTTGCTAAGAACAAAGAAAACCCGCCGGATGGTTTCATGTGCCCCGGTGGGTGGAAGGTTCTGGTGGACTACTACGACACCCTTTCTCTCTCCGATAACGGGAGAATTCCCCAGCCCATTCCGGCTTGACCGAATGATGGTGATTGAATAATGCCAAATGAGGCAAAACTCTTTGCCTCCATCTGTGTAACATATATAGATAGTACATGAGTGGCTAGCTAGTGAGAGTGAGATGTTTGTGTTTGCTGCAACAAGCCCTAGATTGAGTTTGCTGTACATGTATGACCTCTGTTTGCATTCATTCAAGTTGGATTCTTGTTTCGTTTATACAGCCAAGCCAAGGTTGATCCTTCAAGTTTTCATTGGTGCGATTCAGTTCCATTTTTTCAATTTTCAGGCAGTTAGAACGAGATTGTGGCATAAAGATGATAATTTTATCAATGTTCAATTTCATTACTCTTTTGTCCATCGTTCATTTCTGCAATTAAGCTTACAAAATACTACTTAATGTGCCGACAAATTCGACCAAGGTATTGAATAAGCTGTGAAGAGACGCTCACCAAGAGTAAATAGCGTTTTGGGGAATTATTTTAGTAAAAAAATGTGAATCACCAAATACCAAAATTAGAATATAAATCAAGAATTTGGTCATCGGTTAGACCAAAAAAATAATCGAGTCGAATATCCAGAACTTTTGTATCAAGGCTTGGTAAGGTTGCGCATTAAAATTTCCTGAAGAAAAAATCAATTGAAGGCTAGTTATAAGTAATTTTATATTACTCCCTCATTTAAAGTTTGAAATTAGTTATACTTTTTAAATACTACCTTAATATTGCATGATTCCATCTCTCTCGCATTGGTTGAAGTTACAATTTCAGCTTGATTTTGGGAATCCGAGATTTTTATTTCATTTTTCTTACTAATGAGATGTTGCGACTATTTGAAGCACGACATAATGAAATCTAATTAATGATTCAAGATTTTTTTTGTCGATTTCTGATTAGATGTTCTGATTATTATTATTATGAAATCCAATCAGAGTCAAAAGGGTATCATTTCCTTTTTCCTGTTATTTCAATTGGATCAAAATCTACTCCATGGTCACTGTCAGAAAATGTTTGTTTTTAATTCTTTTATCGTGTTTCACCTTACCAATTATACACAATATAAAATAATTCGAAATATCTTAATTTAAAGACTCCATTGTAAAAGTATTGCGTATTATGATGAGATTTAGGCCACCCTAAGCTTTACCACCAAGAAAAACTAATGCATAGTCCCACATTTTTCAAAGCTTTAGTGGCTCCATAATTTTGGCTACATCATTAGCACAATTTTATAAGGATAACTAGTTATTCCCTGGAAACAATTTCTAAATATTGCTACAATCATTTCATTCACTAAGGCGGTGTCTCAATTATTTGATTACTAATCCTAAGATATTCAAAAACTAATTAGCAATTCGAAAAGTTTCTTCAGTTAGGCTGGTCCAGATGCAATTTAGGCCTATCTACTTAATGTGAAATTATTATATGATTAGGAATCATACTAAATAAATAAGACAATGAAAAACAAGATGCTCTACTCCACCTACCTTTTCCAAAACAGCATCGTGCTCTGATGAAATACAATACGAAATTGAAACATGATCCAAAATAAATGATTTCGAACTCCAAATCCAATGCAATGAATATGAGTGGCAATATCTTGGCTGACAAATAGATTTTTTCTAGAGAAACATAAGAAGAAGCCTCCATATTGAAGCTGTAGCTTACTAGTAAAAAATTTAAGCTGGTGAGGAGAAAGATGTGTACACACATAAATATACTAATCCTTAAAGCTCACAGTTGTCTTGGGGCCTAGACAACATTTACATTTTATAAGATGAACTTTACTTAGTTTAACTCAAAATTCATCATTGTAGAACAACAATGTTGAAAGAAAAGAAGTCCGCAACAATGTTCTTTTCTGTACTTACAAAAGTATGAGTTAAAAGTGTGAGAAAACAAGTCTAAAGTCTTTTGCTTTAAGCAAACATAAGCAAAAGTGGGTTGTTCTAATTAAGTAGCAAACAGAACACTCTGGCACGGCCAGTTTTTGCTGCATTAAAGCAAAAGATTCCTAGATTAGCATCGTCTGAATTCTTGCATACTTGTTGGTGTAGTTCTCATTTCAGCTGCATTTAGTTGAGAAATGTGTTGCTTCATTTTCTGGGATAGAACAGTGGGACAACAATAAGAAATGGGAAATCAAAACACTTCAGGAATAGCAGGTATGATCATTTTTCCTGTTGAATTTATACTGGCAAAAATGCAGTTTCTTGATCTTAATTTCTTCGTTTCTTGATAGAGGAGGAGGCCAAGAGCGAGGCAGCAGATAACGCACACGGAGTTAGTCCGCCTAATGCTGTGACAGTAGTGGATGCTGCAGCAGAAGCTGAAGCTGGCAAAATTCCTCATGATGAAAGACAAGAGCCATCTAATGATAAGGGTTAGTAAACCAAACAATATTTTGCTGTCATTTATGGTTTTCTGCTACATTTTTTAGATGTCTTAATCATTAGCAGATATTGAGGATCACAAGGGATATTTTGAGGGCTCTGATGCTGTGAACGGCTGGGATTTGGGGGAAGGAAGATCCAAGTTTTCGGGTTCGGGTTCATCAACCCACTCAGAGCCTAGTGATGAAGAGCAAGACCAACCATGCACATTGACAGGTTACTTCCATCTTGCATAATTGTTCACACTTAGAAAAAAAAGAAACCATAATTTAAATATTTGCCTCATGATCAGATTCCCATATTTAAAAAGGAATATCAACTGATTTGATTTAAACCATCAGGGGAGATGCAGAATCATCAAGCCGTAAATGCTACTACTTCTGCTATTCAAGAAGAGCAGAATGTAGTGAAGGATGATTTAGAGGTTGATGATCAAGATGGAAAGAAGAATGTAGAAGAATTGGTTTTGGCTGACTCAGCTTCTCTTGAAGGCACTTTTCTAGTAGCGCGTCAGCACGAGGAAGAGCTTGAGAGATACGACGAAGCTCCTCAAGAAGAGCAGAGTAGTTTGGCAGTCTCATCTGCTGCAGAAAATGAGTGTCTTGCTCTTGATCATGAGGAGAAACCAATGATCCATGGATCAGGCAATGGTGATGCTAATGGCACAAGCTGCGTGGATCAAGATCAGCCATTTGATCAAGAAACCAACGAGTTCTTGATCAGATGCAGCAGCGATCCGACTGAGGAGTTTGAGGAAAAGGTCGACGATCTTCTGGTAGATGCAGAGAAGCAAGAAGAGAATGAGGCAACTGATCAAAATGTGCTTGAAAAAGCCACTCAATTGGAGAGTGAGACATCTGCCACAGAAAATGGTCATGAAACTACTGAGAAATGTGTAACAGATCTGCAATCTTCAATAAAAATCGACACACAGCACCTTCCCAACAACACAACAGAGGCTGAAACCTCAAAAGAAACCGAATCAATCGGAGCTCAGCTCAGAAAATCCCCAAGTTTTGATTTTGGCATATCATTCGACACGAGGTCCGATGAATCTGATCAAACTCCTCTTCTATATCAGGACAAGACAGCAAGGAGAAGCCTCTCCACCTGCTCAAATCTAAGGTTTCCAAACACAGAGTTTGTAGGGAAGCCACTGCAGTTCCAAGCTGTCCAAGTCGAGGAGAAGACTATCCGAATGGAACGAAGCAATTCTGAAACCGCCCCAAATTCACTCACCAACAAGCAAGAAAATGGCAATGCTGTCACAAAAGAAACACATGAAAATGGCTCAACTGCATCTCCATCGAGAGATTCTGCTGCTGCTGCTGCAGAATCATCACCAAAGGGAAACGGGAGGCGAAAGGCGAGGTCATCCCTCTTCACTACTTGCATCTGCTGCACTGCAGCCATCAGCTGAGAGCTGCATAAACTCATACTTACAAAAGCTTTCATTTCATTTCTTTTTCTTGGATTCGTCTCTTCTTCCAGTTTTTTAAGGTTTTTGAGAGGAAAACATTCTGATTTCACTTCCTGTTGTCTTTTGAGTTGGTTTGTTTCTTGTTTGGAGAGATTCTTGAGTGCTTGGTGAAACATACAAACATATGGTTTGCAGTTTACCATGATTTTAACATGTCTTATCTTTTTACATATACTATGATTCTTTTTTTGCGACATTGTGTGAACATTCTTTGTTCATTTGAAACAAGATATTTGAAAGAATTACAAATAAACAAACAATCTATTTGGACATAGACATGACACCATCCTGACTTTTCTTGCTTCAGGATGTAACTATGAGATCCTAAGTTTGGAACAACAATGTAATAAATGGAATAAAAAATACAAAAAAAATAAAATAAACTTGAGATATTTCTATCCAATAGCCATCATCATCTTCACAAATTCATCATAGTCAACCTGTCCATCACCATCCAAATCAGCCTCTCTGATCATCTGCTCTACCTCTTCATCTGTCAACTTCTCACCAAGATTGATCATCACGTGCCGAAGCTGCCAAAATTGATAATAGAGTAAAGAAATTTTCCCCAGATGATTTTTTCTTTTGCATGAGATGTGTTACAAGAGAATGCATTTACAGAACTAGTTGACTAATGATAGATCTAACTGCATGTTCAAATAATTAAATGACGCTTCTGAAATGTTATTAGTAAATTTTTTGGAGTGCTGATATAAATAATTAGTTATTCCATTTAAGAACTTAATATTTGTTCTTGTTGTTTTGTATTATTGTTTTTTATTAAATTTTTTATATTTTATATGGTCAGACCACAGTACATAAGGTACACGTACAAGTACAATAATAGTAGAAAATGAGAAATGTTAGCTGTCAGAGTAAAAAATAAAATAGTAGAGTTCATTAGAGGAAATTCAAATTTATCTATATGTTGAAAAAAGATGAACTCACCTCAGTAGCTGAGATGTAGCCATTTTGATCCTTATCAAACACCTTGAAAGCTTCTTTAAGCTCTTCCTCTGCATCAGTTTCCTGATAAAAAAACACACACACAAAGTGTGAGAAAACAAAGCAAGGGAAAAACATGCAAGAGTGAGTTTTGTAGAATAAAAGTAGTTTACCTTCATTTTATTGGCCATGAGGTTCAGGAATTCAGCGAATTCGATGGTGCCGTTGCCGTCGATGTCGACCTCGTTGATCATGTCGTGGAGCTCTTCCTCGGTGGGATTCTGATCTAGAGACCTAATCACTGTCGCCAGTTCTTCTATGGTTATGCAACCTGCACTTTCCATTAAAAACAAAAATATTATATATATATACTATCAAACTAATTAGTCCTATTTGAACTTTTGTAGAACAAGAATATTGAATGAAGTAAAAACACACCATCTCCATCTTTGTCAAACAGGCTGAAGGCTTCTTGCAATTCAACAATTTGCTCTGCATTCAGTATATCAGCCATGAGGGAAACTCTCTGTGTTTTGAGTATGGCTCAAGGCTTGGTGGGATATATATGTAGAATTTGAAATGGGACAGCAAAGCCTAGTAAATGCATTGAATTTTCGTTAGAGTTTACTAAGAATTATTTTAAATTTATTATTTAAAGAAATTGAGTCAAGTTTGCATCTTGAGTAGGTGAATACTCTACTAAATTCATATATTAATCACGAGCATATCGTATCTAAGAAAAAAAATTGAGTGCAGGTTGCACTTTTAATCACGTCTAAAATCATGTCTTTGTCTGAATTTGAAAGAGGCAAGATTCTTGTGTTAGTATTGATAAATCAATTTTTAAATATTTGCTAAGCTAGGGTGCATTTGGATGTTGTATGATTTAAATTACAAATAAAATTAAAAATTCTTCAAATGCTTATATCAAATCAAATTATATAGATCAAGAAATGAAGCAGATTAATAATTCTCGTCGTTTTTGACAAATTGATGTTCTAGTCTAGAAACAAACTCACTAACAATTGGGGCTATACCTATTGCATTAAAATCACAAATAATTTGCTTTTCAGGACACTTTTCGTGGAATGCATATTTTAATTTTATCCTTTTTCACATTTAAAATTTGATTTTAAATTGAAATTGAAAATTTTAAATTTAAATTTCTCTATGTAATTATTCCATTGCATAGTTTTAATACTATATTAGATATTAATTTCTCTTTTTATTTTAAAATAAATAAATAGAAAATAAATTTATGTAAAGGTATTTTAGGAATAATATTTTTTCTTTTTTAGATAACTCGATTCTAACTTGAATTGATTCGATGTGCAAAAAAGGTCTATTGTATGGTTAGACATACTATATCCGAATATCACTACTCTTTTTTTTAATTACTTATTTACCGAAAATGTAACATTGATAGCAGCCAAATATTTATCGCGAAAAAGGAAATTAAAAAGATTAGCAAAACTTCATCCATTAGCATCAGACAGTTTCCCAGTTCGAACTCAACTCTATACCATACTTTTTTGGGTACTAATGTTAAAATCCGCCTATAAATTATCGAACTTTTACCATTTTTTGATTTTGCATACTAACTTTAAAATCCATCTATAAATTACGAACTTTCATAACTTTTTGGTTTTGCTACCGATCAAAAATCCGCCATTACTAATGTTGACATGGAACGCCGAAAAATAAACGTAGCATAAACATGTGGCATTTTTTAAATTAACGTGGCAACTGACAAGAACATCAAATACATGGCATTTTGAATTGTTAAAAACTGTAGTGCCGATATACAAATTAATTCTTTAATTTTTATTATAATATTCATAATTGGTTAGTCTTCAATATAATATTCCTAATTTCCATTCTATTTTTCTTTTAAATATGTCACGTGAATTTTTCGGCGTTCAACGTCAGCATTAGTAATGTCGGATTTTCGATCGGTAGCAAAACTAAAAAATTATGAAAGTTCAATAATTTATAGGCGAATTTTAAAATTGGTATGTAAAATCAGAAAATGATGAAAGTTTAGTAATTTATAGCCCATTAACCCTATTTTTTAAGCAAGTCATAGTTTGACATTGTATATCGCAATACAATATTGGGGAAAATACACACAAATTATGTGTATGCATATGAATGGGTCAATATATATACTTAGCCATATAACTTAGTTAGAAACATCTATTTAGATGCAAATCGTCTATGGGGGGGCCCGGTCACAACTTTCACCTTTTTGAACAAGGCAAACACTGATTTTTTTCCTTCCTCTCAAGTGTGCTAAATAAAATTATGTTCCAGTCTTTGGAATTTAATTAAGTTAACAAATTCATATCAATAATTTAAACTAGCATATTTACCCACGCGATGCGTGGGATGATTTAGTGTTATTTGATTTTATTCAAATTTTATTTTGTTATAAGGGTATAATGTAGGTAATCCAGTTGTAATAACAAGTGAAGTGACCCAACTTCACTCGAAATTCAAACCTCATATAGTAGTATATTATTTATTTATATAGGTTGGCAGGAGGGAATAGAGATCAAACTCCATCACAACATACATCTTCAATTAATATTATTGAAGGAGAATCGATACATTCTCATTTATTATTTATTACAGCTGTATGGTTTGATGCATATATAGGGGACAAATCCGAGTTCGAAATTGAAAGGGCTAAGACTATAGAAATAGAGAGGGGATGTATCATATATTCATATTCATGGAAGAGAGAGAGAGAGGGAGAGATGGGGCTGTAGTTGTAGTTGCAGTAGTAGTGAGCTTGCACGAGGGTGCCATATATATTTCATACTGGTATAGTAATTATGCAAGAAAACTATATTATTTCTGCACGTGACAGATATATATCTATCAAATAAAGTTCATTTAATTAAGAGTTATTGCAGGATTCTAAGATTAGCGATAAGATACGTGCATGGAGCTAACGTGTCAATATATTAGTCGTGGGGGCCGTCTTTGTCGGTTTATTTAATTTCAATTACAGCTTTACTTTGTTCATAATCTTGTTTGAGTTTTATTTGCAACTATAAATAGCTACTTATATGTAGCAAACTTCTTCTTACCGTAAAAGTTTATCGTCTGGTCTATACATATATAGAATATAAAAAGAGTGGATCAAATAGAAATCCTCCCTATTCTAGTAGCTAGGAACCGATCGATCTTGTCCGTTGATTTTGATTTATGAATGATCCAAATTCAAAACCTATATATTTCTTACTCACAAAATAATGTTTTTATCTATACTAGTATTATCGACTATGTCTATTATATTATGATCTTATACTTATAAGTTGCTCTCCGGTCCATCGACATAGTTAAAACAAGATTGAGCCCTTAATCACAGGGTTCTCGCTTGGAATTAGACTCTCGCATATGTTGTGTTCCTCAAATAGATATTATCTTCAACTTGTGTTTGCGCATGATTCATGGACCCACAGTTCAATAACCATCTGTGGCATAAGAATTTGGAAATAATCTAATCCGTACATCTTGACTAAACAGAATGATCATGATTGATTTTACGATCAAGATAATGTGAATTAGACATTCTGATAATTATCGATCATATAAAAATTAATGACCCAATTTGATTCATGTAGTTCCTACATTAATTTTTTTTTTTTTTTATCATCCATTTTGTATGAGATTTGTTTTTCGCCAAAAGACAAGCATAAAGCTCTTTATCAAGACGAACTATACAAATACTAGGGTATCACATGATCGAACATATATATTATTAATGTCGTTTCTGGAGTTGGTGCGCGATCAAAGGAGTTACGGAGTTCAATGATAGCTACTTAGATTGGTCGAGGAGGAAGCTGTGTGAAGTCTGGAGAATTATGTAGCTTTGTCTTTTGCCGATACTTCTGATACCGCATTTTCTTTTGGTGATTAACATATAGTTTTTGCCTCCCGTGTAATGCACGGAATAGTTAGTACACTAATAATTAAATTCCAACGGTCCGTAAAATAGTATCTTATTTTGTCATTTTAGTTCGTTCTCAACATATTGTTTCATTTTATATATAGTAGTAATTTACTAGTTTTTGAATGCCAACCAGGCAATGTAGACTTGGGCTAAGAGCCCATTAATGAACAAATTAAAAAATTAGTATTAACAGCTTTGAGCTATAAAACCTGTTGTATATTTCCCTCAGGATTTGGATCATCTTAAACAAATAAAGCTATTAATTGCAATATTAAAACCATATAAATGTGCATGGCTGTCAACGCGTTTTTTGGCTCTCTACACGAGGTACAATCTAGCTATACCTACACCTCAACCCTCACTTTTAATTTAATTACATTATGGGTTTATTGGCGTCTAAATATGGGACTATAGGAGTATTAATTTTGGGCTCATTTTGATTTTGTATATAAACTTTAAAAACTATCAAAAAAATACATATATTTTGATGCATTTTAATTTTGCACCACTAATTTTTAAAATTATCAAAAAATACACAAACTTAGACATTTTTATAAATTTCCACAATTTATATATTAGTCAAAATTAAATCTAATAAGAAAGTCTATATAGCACAATTTCATATAAATAATATCATGAATCAAATAAAAATAAGATTATTTTATAATGCATCTTATGCCTCCTCTCTCTCATTCTCTAACCCCAATTGCCGATTTCCAAAACACATTTCCTCGCCGAACTTCTCATCTTAAGTTCCACCCTCAACTCGTCCATGGAGATCTTCGCTTGTCGGATCTCAATTATATCGATAGTTAAAGTTAAGAGGGATAGAGAAGAAGTGTTAGATGAATTTTAAAATAATTTTAATTAATATTATTGCATAATCAAAACAACATCGTTTCATGATATTGTATTGGATGTTGTGTTACATTAATTTTCATGTCATGCTCAAATTTGATTCATATAAATCGTGAAAAAATTGCAAAAATACCAAAATTCATTATTTTTTTATAATTGTCAAAGTTGATGTGCAAAATCAAAATTTACCAAAATTTGTATATTTATTGACAACTTTTAAAGTTTATGTGCAAAACCAAAACGGACCCAAAGTTACTATATTTAAACACCAATAACCCTTACATTTATACATATTACATCACATCCTCTAATTATCAAAACTGATCTTGCGTCGCCTCTCTCACTCTCTCACCCACACACACCAATAAATCTTGTTAATAAGCAATTGGGGAATTTGGAGAAGTATACAAATGAGTATCCCCTAATGAAAATTGCACAAGAATTTGGAGAAGCAATTCGCATTTTTGCCATTTTTGTGATAACAGTATTTCTAAAATTTCTCCGTACATTAAAAACTGTGATGTGTAATTGCAAATATTTTAATAGATCACAGTATCCAATTTATAAATTTAAGTAACACTTATTCTCCCTCAGTTTCATTTCTTTTCGGTACGAAGATTAATAAAGTAAAGTTGATGAGAGTGAGATGATAAAGCCTATATGGAACTCATGTGTTTTTTGTGTGTAAATTTTACTAATAAAAGTAAAAGAGACAAGAAGAATGGAAAGGATTGAATAGCAATAGATCCTATCAGTTGGGTTACACAATATAGACCGCAACTTTACATCAATGTCAACATTCAAATTATTGCTTAGTGAATGTCGGTATTGACCGAGACTACCAATTTATTGTACCTAATAAATTCTGAAATATTTATTTGAACTTTTGAACAGACATATGTATATGACGACGCTAATCCTATTTAAAATATTGACCAATTTGTACAAAAAATAATAAAATATACTATATGAATTTATAAGTTAAAAATGTCCCACTAAAGTCTATAGGTATATAGATTGAGCTATTTCGAAACTAACATTTGATTCCCCTTTTCCCTTTTCTTGATTTCAAACTATTTTTATTTAAATACCAGAGTTTTCTTCGGCAATATTATCTCAAGTTAATGCTTTTTTTTGTAAGCTATAGACAGAGCCATGATGAGATCGAGATTCCTAGTTAGTCCAAAATAGAGCTTATGCATAAGAATGAAGTCAAAAAAACAATAGTGCATTTATTTTCTGATATAAAAACAGGAAAAGAATATTTATGGAAACTATTTTATTTATTTCACCAAGCGTAATGGGCCGGGTTGAGTTGCTAGAAAATGGATGGAAACTGCACATGCCAAATTTCCATGCAACTTTACAGCCATAAAAGCCTTTCGGCAAAGACTAGAATTTTTGAACATGTCGTCTGAAATTATAAAAATTCCTCAGTCGCGCGTCAGAATAATCAAAATCAATAATATCTACCACGGCACCCAGAACAATATAGAAGAAAATAAAAGAAAAGTAAAATGAGTCAACATAAAAGACTTTTGTAGTAATTATAATAATGTAAGCAAAATAAGGAATAAAATGTTGTACAAGGCATGCGTTGTTGAATTAATATAGCTTAGTTGGCTAGCTAGACAGCATACGTACTTGTCCCTTCAAATTAAAGGATATAATGAATCAAGGCTATACTCATAATGATAAACCTTGATTAGCATGCAAATAATTGAGAAATTCAATGCTTTTGTTTTGCCAGATTGGCTAGTGATGTTATGTTTCTGGAACTAATCCAAAAACAGCATTAGATGGTAATTAAGGTCTGAATAGATTCATTTAGTTTTTAGTAGAATATTCTAATACGTCATGTGTTAATTGTAGCTAGGAATTTGATGAGATGAGGTTGTAATTAAGTCTAATCAGATGATTTTCTCAGCGCACATTTCACACAGATAGTTTTCTCTAAAAAGAAGTTGTTATTGGGGGAGTAGAGAAACAATGGTATTGGGTTTGAATCCTAGTATATTGAATTTACATATAGTCACAATTAAAATCCAAACCTTAGATATTACAATTAAATATGTGACTAGCTAATTAATTTTGCCGGTGTGCTCGTGCGTGATTCCTTATGCTATGAGAAGTCCATGCAAATATTCTACACTCTCTTTTTTCTTGTTTTTCGAGATAGATACACCGAGTACTCGTATTTGGTTACTACACATCCAAAAATATCTTGCCGACGCTATATTTTATTCTATCTGCCAGTTTCCACAGACACACATATCATAATAATTGTACTCTGCATATATTATTTTATTTGCATAGACTTTACATATATCACTTGCATATTCAATATGCAGGAAAATAGGTGGAGTGCTAAACGACAGGCAACACCATTTTCCAATTCTACATTCAAAATTAGACAAAATTAAAGTGAGGCGCTGCGCTTCCCCACAACATACCATGGGCTTAAATTATATGCTATAAGGCCTTCAGCCCAATTATGAAAAATCTTGCCAACCCATGAAATTTACTACAATTACCTTTCTAATTTAAAACAAGGCCACCACTGCCCGGAATATCCGGCTGATTTGGGCCGCGCTGCGGCGGCGGTGGCGGTGACGGCCTGGGCGGTCGTGGGCCATCCGGCATCGGCGGAGATGGGCTCGGTGGGACTGGGAATTCTGGGCCAAGTGGCGGCCCAGGTTGCTTTTCCGTTGGAATCTTGTCGAAAACCGAAACATAAGTTGCCGGCTTGTAAACTGCTGCCGCCGCCGTGGTTGAGCCATGTGGCCGTACCGGAGCTGAAATAAATGCCACGATTTGCTTTAGAGATTGTGTTACATTGAATTTTGGTCTATAAATTTCACCAAGGGTTTTCTTGAAGATCAACATTTTGTGCTAATTGGATGAAGATTTTTGGAGGAAGTATTAATATTACAAGAATTATGTAGACGTGGCACCGGAGAGACACGTGGATTTCATGCAAAAAATGTGCTTTACTTCATGTAAGTAAAATATATTAGAACATCTATAAAGATATTAATCCATATTTTTTTTTCTAGGAGTAATTGACTTTTGGTAAAGAGATTGTTTAGTATTCAATAATCGGATACATAGTTGCACGTGGAGTGACATAATAATAGGTTATTAGGATGTTAATTCTTTGTTTAATTTTTTTTCTCTCTTAGAGAAAATTGCTACATGCAGATTGATTCTTCTTTTGTTATTGTTGTTTTTTACAAAGAATTGGCATGTTTTAATTACACTTGCGGCTGAAATCCGATAGTCTTGTTTAGTTGGTATGAGACAAGGAGAGTCTTGTAAGTGTAAGAAGAAAGGAGAGAGAGAGTCCACCACCTCTCTTTTTCATTATTAAAATCTCGACAAAGCCAGAAAATAAACACCCATAATCCAACCCTTTTATCCACCCACCCACCCCCCAAAAGGCTAAAGTTCCTTCTTTTTTTCATGCTTTTCTTTCTCTTCTCTCAATTACTATTATAAAAGAAGAAAAAGGCTAGAAAGATCCAAGCTTTAGTTTGAAAGTTTTTACTGGTAATGAGTAATGATATAGCATTACAACTGAACATCTAAAAAGGTAGCATCTTTGACTCCACGAACTCGGCATCTTTTATCTGATTTCCTTTTTCTTTTTGTCCCTGAAGTGAAAATATAAATTTTGGTTTTTGGTTGTAGCAAATGAGCAGATAATTAGATTGCAAAGTGGGAAGTCAGAAGAGGTGGGAATGGCAGCAACAGATACAAGAGGGAAGCACTGGATTTCTGCTGAACTCAAGAGGCTAGATCAAGAAACTCGATTTTTGGAGGTTTTTATATACTCCTATCATACACAAAATTTACACTTTCTGTTTTCAGTTTTCTTGTTTGATTTTTTAGTGGTGAAACGTGATTTCTTTTCTTGATGTTTTTGTTAGAGAAGTGAATTATATAGTACTTGGTTTGAAGGAGGATGAGTTTCTCGTTGAATAATTCATGATTCGGTCTTAAATCACTACTTCAGTCTGCTATTTTGAGAACCAAAACACATTGAAAGTTAAGAATAAAATGGAATCAAGATGTTGTTAAGAGTATAGTAACATTGTATACATAATACAGGAGGAACTCGAGCAGGTAGAGAAAATGGAGAAGGCGTCAGCTGCTTGTAAAGAGTAAGAATTTGATACTCAATCTTATATATTCGTGCTTGTTGCCATAACTTAAGTGCGTTTTGTTCCCAGAATGGTGATTAATGTTCAAACCACACCAGATCCCCTTCTCCCACTGTAAAACCTCTTGCTTTGCTCTCATTCTCATAGTTTGATCAAACCATATATCCTAACATGTTATATTTGCTTTTTCCAGAACAATTGGGCCCATAAATCCAATCTGGGACAGGTGGTTTGAAGGAGAACACAATTCTTCGGGATGCAGGTGTCCAATTCTATGATGCGATCTGCCAACCATTAAAAGCAAGCAAATCCTATGCTGTGCAGAACATCTCATTTTCAATATTTTTATTCAGATTTTGAATATTCTTTTGGCTTTCAGAGTAATGTCACAATTTCACCAAAATTTTACTTCATTAATACAGTATTTCTGAAGAAAGCAACTTTGATCATTGATAGAAATATAGTAAACAACATGCCAACAACTCCCTGCCTCTAACAAACAAGAGCAGTAGAACTGGGAGAGGTGTATTCAGATGCAGTGAATTAGAAGGTACACCAGATGATCTGCATTCAATGAAAACGAAACATATCTTGTGATTCGAGCGCTTCTAGCTCGTTGCTTTTCCAGCAACTCTTTGTGCAATCCACCCCAAACCATCATATAGGCCTTCACCGGTTAGTGCACAGCAAGCTTGGATGTGCCAATCGTGGTTCTTGATACTGTGAAGAGATAGAGCATCTGTTATCTCAGCAGGGGTCATGGCGTCCTTCAGATCCTGTTTGTTTGCAAATACGAGGACTACTGCACTCTGGAGATCCTCATTTGGAAGCAGCCCGAATAGTTCGTCCTTCATTATGGAGATCCTAGCTCTATCTGTACTGTCTATCACGACTATAACAGCGTGTGTCCCACGATAGTAAGTTGTCCACGAAGTCCTTAGCCTATCTTGCCCACCAAGATCCCACACCTGATAATGAAGGAGAACATTCAAATAATATCAGTCAATGACTGGAACAACATACAACCTATTTAATTAAACAATGAATGAGTTGAGCAGTCTTTACAAGCATCAAGCAACATACAAATCACTCCATCGTGTTCATATGTGCAATGCTTTAAAGTGTGCAAGACTATTAAAAATTCTATTCAATGTAGACAAGTAGGGTACCCAATCTTCAACTGTCACAGTAAGCTCATAATGTTAACAAGAAGTTTTTCTCAGGCCTAAAAGCTCCACGTCTTACGTAATATGGTGTAGCCCTCCGACTCAATAAAGTGTCCAAATATAAAAGAGAGGGCGGTAGCCTAGTTACTGGGGAATTGTCTCTGTTAATAATTACATTCCAGAACATATCAGATAGGCGAGATAGCAAAATACAGAATGATGAATCAAACAGATGCAAAAGGATTCCACAACTCATACAAAGGCATGTAAAACTTCTTGCTTACTTCTTTTAAAATGGCCGGTAAAAACCACACAATTCTCACAAAAAAGTGAAGTACTGGCTTAGATATTTAAATCATACGCATCACAGATAGCTAAGTACAGGCAACATGCAAATACCATTATACCAAGTCCCAATTTGGAGCCAACTGTGTGAAATAAGTGTCATCCGCATATAGTTTAGTTCCATCTTCCCTTCGGGCCAGAAGAAGAATACGACATTCATTTGTAAGCATAAAATTCCAGATATCATCGAGCCTATACTAAACAGGTTGAGAAATTTGACATATTAGGCCGTCTAAGAAAGCACTAACAAAGAAAATAGAGCCAAAGCTGGCCCCAAAATGTAACGAAATGGATCAAAGATAGCAACCAATAACTCCCATATCAAGTAATTGTTCCAAGAAAAGACAAGATTTATGATGCAGCACTGAGCCAGCACAGTGAATTTTCTTCTACATATATACTTACCCCCCAAATCATCTTAAATCAACAATCTCATAGAACCACAATTACGCTAATCGATCACGATATTAACAGGCATCAACGCCACTAAAAATTTGAACTTGCATTCGAAATCCAATCGCTTCTGATCGATAATAAAATTAAAAATACAGCTGAAATCACGCCTTCAAATACGCGCACCTCAAATCGAATATTCTTGTACACGACCTCCTCGACGTTGCTTCCCACAGTCGGATGCGTGGTGACCACCTCCCCTAAATGAAGCTTGTAAAGTGTCGTCGTTTTGCCGGCGTTATCCAGCCCCACCACCACGATCTTGTACTCCTTCGCCGGAAAAAGCATGAACCACATCTTCGACATCAGCGCCCCCATCGATCCCCTAAATTTTCAATCCAAGAAACATTCAACAAATTTAGATCCGATTCGAACTACTATGCTGATAGCTGAGAGATAACTGAAATTCGAAAAAAGAAAAGAAGAAAAAATCTCACCGATTATGCTGGAGATAACTGCAATTCGGGTTGGATTGTGCTGACAATCTGATGTCTTGAAACGAATTTGAGTTTCAGTGATTTTGCTTTTGGAATTTTTTATTTTTTCAAAGTAATGGGTTGGGATTTGGGTGGGGTGGTGGGTGGTTTTGGATACTTATAACTTTTGGAGGGCAAATGTGAAAATTAGTCAAAATAAGAAAATTCTTCTTTGACTTATTTATCTTTTTGTTTTTTTTTTTTTTTTTCCATCAGGCACAAGCAGTACCATCTTGTTCCAAAGCTGCGCGACGTCTGGGCAGAACAGAAAGAAGACAAAACTGCGTCATCTTTTGCAAAATCTTTCCGCCACAGGAAGATCGATGCGTCTAACCAAATTATCGCAAGTCGGAAGGCGATTCCAGATCAGTCTCCACGCCGTGATTGATCTATTTATTTGGAAACTGAAATTTGGATCAAGTAGAAAAATATAATTTGGCAAAAAATATGAATGGAATTTGAGCTTTTGGTCATATTAGATAGATGGTTGAAATTAATTTCAAAGGTACTGCGTTTTTATGTTATTTATGCAACACGGATTAATGAAGACTGATAATTAAGTGATGTTGTTTTGTTTGTGCGATAGAATTTTATCATTTGTAAAACATATAAATTATACTTGCGCTCTGAAGAGATGAAATATGTATTACATTCACATATGTTTAATCGGTGCAAACATGCTGCATAATAATTTTGATTGTGCTACACAAATATAATAATGGAAGTTGTGCTATACCTACGTATCAAATCATACTTTGTATTATTCATATGAGTATATTCACATACAAAGGTATGTTTACCCAATGTTGGAAAACTAAATCTATACTAATAGAAAATAGCCAGTGTGACAAAATATTGAACGGACTAACATACCCTTATTATATATTTATGTTATCTTATTTTTCAAATGTAATCCTAGTCCTATTACTATTCTGTGTGTCTCTTATATTATGTTAATATCTATTCAACATCTAATCATTATTCTTTAATTTCATATTATCTCTCAAATGTAATCTTAATCTTATTCATATTATGTTATTTAATATTTATGCAATTTATCAAATAATATTTTCTGGACGGAAACTTGATTAATATATGAGCCCCTTGAGCCAATAGCTTGGAATTGACGTACAAAGATAGTTTGACTTGTGATATAAACTGATGACTTTGCGACTGTTCCCTAATCATATTCCATCGATAAAAAGCCTGCATCCCACAACCAATGCAAGTCAAATTATTCTAGAATCCTATTCTTGATAGAACTAAGAATATTAGTACAGTATAATTTATGATATGGATTCAATACTTATAAATCTCCTAATATATTATTTAGTTTGCTATCTTATGAAACTATATGGAGAACATTTGCCTTCAATCTAAAATCAAAGAATCAACAAGTTAAAATCGAACCCAAACTGGTAAGTTATCCTTTTTTATGCCCTTTGGATTAAATATTCTTAATATTTTGTATCAACCTTAATATGCATTATGTGAAATATATTTGGTGATATTTATTTGATATGCTTAACACTACGGCAATTGATTCCATATATATATGTTTATACTTTCCTTTGTATAAAAAAGTTAGGATAACAAAAAGTAACTACTTTTAGGATTTTTGAAAAGAAAACATTTAGTTAAAATCAATCATTAACTTAGTATTTGTAATCCACATATTTTATTTAGTTGATTCGCACATATTTGTACTGTTAATTCAAGTATTCGTTTGCACATATTTACGAACTCCAACGTATTCATTTGCCCCAAAATTATTAATTAAAGCATTATTTTATTTAGACTATCAATGTGTTTGTATGCCCCAAAATTATTGACTAAAGCACTATTTTATTTAGACTATATTGTTAATGAGTACGCTTATGTTTAGCGAACCGAATTAATGCATAAAGTTTGATGACTTAAATTTACGTAAATGGAAGACATTACATACTACTTCACCACTTAATTCAAACAAATAAATAAATTTAAATTGTTGATTTTTGTCTTTTAATATTTAATTAATATAGAAAATAAATAAATCACAATTAAATTTAAATATTTATTTGCAGGATTTTACAGTTTGGAGAAAAATCATGAGTAGTATGAACAATGCATTGGGCAAATTAAGCTCATTTTTAGGTAAAGTGTTTGATGATGCCAGTGATTCATAATATTGATATAAATTAGACTTCGATATAGTTATAATTTAATGCATGACATGATTTGTACATGATCTTGTAGTAATTATTAGTTTTTGTAGAGATAAGCTTTATTTTCTATTTTATGTAATGTTTGTCTTTATACATTACAGTGAAGGACGTATACCGAGAAAGAAGAAAGTTGTACATGCGAAATAAACGGAAACGAAATGCAAGTGATCTGAATGGTATGTAGCACATTCTTTCAAGATATAAATATATATTTATTACTCCCCATGTCCCCAAGATATGGGGGGAATACATAGATAAAGCATTTTATTTTGATTCATTTATATTGTTTATCTGTTTAGGTTCTTCGCTACATGAATTAAAAAAGGTGCCTGATTGCATTCATTGTGGTGCTAGAAGATTTGAATACGAACCTCCTGCTTTTTGTTGCGATAATGGAAAAGTTAAGCTCGCATTTTCTGAAGAGCCTAATGAGTTGTATAAGTTGCTTATAGACCAATCAGGAGAAGCTATCAATTTTCGTAGGAATATCCGTGCATACAATACTATATTCTCATTCACTTCGTCTGGTGTAAAGTTGGATAAAGAACTTGCAACTGCAAGACGAGGAGCCTATTCTTTTCGAGCACAAGGAATGATTTACCATGATCTTCCGGCATTGATCCCACAAAATACAAGTCCTGGATTTTTTCAACTATACTTTTACGATACCCAAAGTGAGGTTGAGAATAGAATGAACATAATGCTAAATCAAAATGTGACAGCCCGCCAACCCCACCCTATGCAGATTTGGCGAGCCATCTGCCTATGAGCAACTACTAGACTAACATAGATCATACGTTAATGTAAAAGCTTGGATTAGACAATAATTGAGAGTAAACTACTAATTATAATAAGTAGGTAAAAGGAAAAATAGTTTTAAAGTATTCCAACACTTCGTCAGGAGTTTATCGCTACAGCATATCAAGTTCTCTAGTTCAAGGGCAACCACAGCACAGCTGCTCATAGACCTCTCATGACCTAAGGTTTGCTGTGTATATCCTAAGCACGAACTTCAACCACAGAAACGAGCCTAGCAGCCACACAAGGGTCCTAATACATCCACAACCTGCCCGATCACTCCCCGTCAAAGCTATTATCTGAAAACATTTGAAAAGAAAAGAGGGCTAAGTACTAGATGCACTTAGTGGGAACATGCCGACAGAAAACATCAAGTAAGCAATTAAATATGACTAAATATGTTCGGAAATAACATATATGCATAAAAGAAATTTTTATCACTCAAACTGGCAACCACGGCCACTTTCCACTATGCTCAATCGGATAGGCCCGTTCTGGACAAGACGATCACATCGTACGAGTCCTGGTACAAAGACCATGCATCCCTTGATCGATCGCATGCCTGTACAAACTACGCATTTCCATCCCCACATTCCATTCTGACTATTCACAAACTCGGTAGTACGTTTCTACCGAGTCATAATACCATATTCGAGAGAGCCCTTACCATTTTCTCAAAATTGCTTACTTGACAATAATTTATAAAAATTATTTTGAAAAGGAAATGAACCCACCTGTCTTAACGTTCCTGCAACAACCTATAATCCAAATCATAGGTCACATATATGATTTTTAGCATCAAACCCATGTTGATGATATGCATGATCTATTTCATTTTGCATAACTCCTTTCTTAATTTCAACTTATTTCCATTTGGTATGATTTCACAATTCACTACCAAATTCTCACAATACTTTTTACTACATTAATCCATAACCTTTAAAGCTCATACCTAGGTAATCGAATACAAAGTGAAAATCGAATTTCAACATACTCAATTATCAATACTAATCAATCATCTCAACATTTAGTTTTATCCATAGCAATATCATAACATCATATCACTCACAAAGAATTAGTAAACAAATCAAGCTAGTCAATATCAAATTTCACAATAGTGCAATTAGCTTGTTTATTTTATTAAAAATAGTAAATCTGGTCCAAATCTCCTCAAATTTTATACATAAGCTCCTGAGATCAGTGGTTAGTTACTGTAAAAATTTCAAGTGTTTGTGACGTCCATATTTTCAGTCATACTTACTTTAGTAATCTGGACTCTAGAGAGGAGATGGTGAAAGGTAGTTAGGGAAAACAATTTTTATAAAATGATTAGGGTCCGATTTAAATGGTGGAAAAATTCCAATAGTTGGAAGGCTGAAGAAAGCACTTGGGATAAAAATCCCAAGTTGATTTGTTAGGGGAAAGTGGTCTAAACAATTAATGTTCTTCTTAAACTAAAAACTGTCACTTTCCAGAATGGCAGTTTGTGCAGTGCTAGAATTAAATTTATGAAAAACGGTTCTACGTTAGAGAATTTTATGAAATTTTTACCAAGGCCTTTAGACATCCTGGACTAGCTTGGGTAAAATTTTAGAGGCCAAAAGATTATTCTAAGGGGGATTACATGTTGAGGGAATTTCCACCTCAAAAACTGTCACTTGTGTAGTGGCAGTTGGAAGATTGATTTGAAAAGAGGGTTTTTTGATAACTAAAAATTAGGAGGAAATTACAGGGGCTAGTAGACATTAATATCTATCTTGGGTGAAATTTTTAGGGTCAAAGGAGGTGCACAAGTTAGGCTACTAGGTGTTAGAAGTTGAGTCTAAAAACTGTTATTCACAAATTGGCAGTTTTGAGCAGGTTTAGGATTTAAATCAAGAAAAATATTTTTAAATTTCCAAAAATTGTGAAAAAATTTCTGAACATAGGAGACATGTACGTCTACCTTGTGTAAAATTTTCAGGCCGATAAGAGGAGTTTTAAGTCGCCAGAAAATTGAGGCAAAAAGGGGGCAGAAAGCTAAAAATCTGGAAGTTAGCTATTTCACCCTAAAATTCACAATTTCATATCAACACTCAACAAATTTCGAATTTCTTCCCCAACACATCACAACCAAATCATGAACATTCAAATAATCCACCAAGAACATCATAAATTCATCACCTAAAATCATATTATACACATTCATCATCACACCATTGTAAAATTGCACTAACATACACATTTTCACAATCAAGGCATCTTCTTTCATTTTTCTTCACATTTATTCACTTTACCACCTAGATCTACACATGCATGTACTTGCTCATGCTCATCACTAAAGGAAATATGTGAGACACACAAATAAATCATGGGAAGCTTAGATCTAGCCATGGATCTAGACATGCAAGCTTATGAACTTAAAAATGGTGGCCTATAATTACATATTCTAGCTCCTACATGTTATGCATGTGGGAGATGAGAGTGGGGCTGAGGTTTACCAACCTTGAAAGTGAAATAAGGAATAAAAATGGAGGAGATGATGATGAGAAGAGGCGGCAGCCGTGGGGTGGTCGACGGCGGCGATGATGCAGTCTTCTAGGCGAAGCTTTGGGCTCTCTTCTTCCTCCTCCTTCGAACCGAGAGTGGAGTGAGATGTGGGCTGCCTTTCTTGTGAAAATGGGAGGAAAAATGGTGGTACTTGGATGCTTGGAGTTGGCGGCTCCTTTGTGTAGAGAGAGAGGGCCGAGAGTTGAGGGGTAGAGAGAGTGGAGAGAATTTCTTGCTAGTGAGAGAGTGGAGAGTTGGAAATTAATGAAAAGGAAATGCAGATTTTTAGGTATTGTTTGATGCTTTTGTGATATTGTGGTTTGAGGTGTGATTCATCCCATTAGGTGGCAAGCTAGGAGACATTGATGATGGTATTTTGCCAAGTATGATTCGATTTAACAAGGGTTAGAGGTGTTTAGGTTAATGTGGTTGTGAATTAAAGTGAGATGGCATAAAGATGGTTGGAAAAATCACAATATACATATATGTGTGTGTGTTGCGAGGATGGCTAGGAGAAAGGAATGGTGGTTCGATTTTTCTTGTTCATGATTCATGACTTGAGAACAAAATTTAAACCATGATATTTAGGCTTGAATTAGGAAATGGTTGGATGTCTAATGTCTTGGAAAAATAATGTGAGGTCTCGAAAATTTATGGCTAAGGAAATTAATGGAATTTTTCTTAGTCAAGACATGAAATGGATTAATTTCATGTAATGTGAAATCATGGAAATTAGGTAGCAATATGGTTCCATGCAAAGGTGGCAAGATGAATTTATTTTCTTAAAATGATCATAGGCGATAATGGAATAATAGGTTGGCAAAAAGAATGGAAATTATTCTAGTGATAATTAATTTATCACCTAGCAATGATATAGAATTCCAAGGAATGGAAATAGTGATGTAAAATTGTGATATTAGATATCACTTGGTGGAAAATAGATTATAAATTCTAATAGTGAGGCTAGGACATGATTTCAATAAAAGTTGGATCAAAAGATCAATAAATGAGAAATGGGTATTGGTGGCAAAATATATTATAAAGCAATGAAGGTATATGAAATGGTTTGAAACTCGAAAATGGAAATTACAAGGAAATTGCCATAATGGGCACATAGTGTTGAGTCATATGGTTTTCATGGTATAAAAGGGTAAATTGGTAATATGGTAAGGAGGGTATAATGCTATGATGCACCTAAGTTCCAACTAAGTTATCATATCATGAATAGTTTATTCACTAACAAACCATTATTCCAATTAACAAAATTGGAATGGATATCTCACATAATCAAGTAAGTATAATTATCAAGTTAACTAAATTGGGATAATCACGATTAATATGATCATGCATATATAATTTACCACTTAATTATCCAATTCTCCAGAAATTGAATAACTAAGCTAGGCTAAAATACTGAAAAGCATTCACGGAAATTTTTAGCAATAAAATATATTTTAAAATTTTAAATACTAATAAGAAAGTGAGCAGCCTGCTTCTTGCGTGCTGTCACACTAAGGGTTGTGTGCACGAGTTTGTAATGCGGTGGACTGATCCCCATTCGCGTACAGACAGACAGTAGGGTTTTGGTTCGCCCATTGCCTAACCAGATTGTTGTCTCTGAAGTGGGTTCGTCCCGGGGATACCTTCCGGGTGGTTACAAAATTGGTTCTGAGGTGGGTTCGTCTCGGGGTCTAATGTTAAGAGTAATAGTGGAATGTGACAACTATGCGTGCAAAAAGTAAAAAGTTTTGTGTTTCATGGAAGTAGCTTTATGTTTTGAAACCTTCTTTGTACATTGTATGACATGGATATTCATTTATGTTTTGTTAAAAACAAAAAAATGCTTGACAAAATGGCTAGCCCACTGAGTACACTAGTACTTAGCCCAAAATCTTTTCAAATATTTTCAGGTTGATCGGCTGGTGCGGTCGTGCGATGTTGAGAAGGGGGTTGTCTGTTATATTTTCTAGATACGTTTTGCTTCTGCTGACGCGTCAACTCTGTGCAAGTTGATTATTATGTATTTGTTGGAATTTTGGAATATATAGCCAATTAAATCCATATTTATTTATGGTATTTCCATAATGAATTTATGGAAATTAATTGTAGATTTGGAATCTACATTTTGTG
>JAYJMF010000066.1:1137773-1151497 GCA_036873715.1 Salvia sclarea
TAATTATTATTATTATTATTATTATTATTATTATTATTATTATTATTATTATTATATCTAAGTCATCTCAAATGATTAAAATAATTGTGCACATGAACATGAGCTATCAATGTGCTATATAGATGGTTAAAATGTCATAATTAAAGATTTTTGTTTTTTGAAAAAGAAAATCATATTATAACACTATTCTTCGAATACACAAAAACTTTTGTGTCCCTGGATATATATGCATCACTCTATATTTTAGGGTGATGGGAGTGAAAATGAGAATGCAATTTGGGTTTGAATAGCATAATTCAAATTCTATGATGGATCACCACTCTACTTGAAAAAAGAAAAATGAGAAATTTATTTTCTAAATAAATATATTACTATTGTTGTTGTTGTTGTTAGTTTGTGAACTGTATATATTCTTTGTCGCTCTGTGCAAGTAAAGTACCATGTAGAAAGCATCAACCTTGAAAAGGTGAAACCTTACTTTCTTTATCTCTCTTTCCAGAGATTTATTCTCATTTTCACACACTCAACACCTTTACACTTTCTAAAGAAATCCACCATGTCCACATTCTCAAAATAGCTTGTTCTTCATCTTTTATCATCAATAAAACTCAAAATCACCCCCAAAATGCATAATTATTTGAATATCTGTTCAACATTACAATATATGCAATAACATGATTCACAAATCAACAAGAAAACTAACATATCAAAAGGGAGAGGGGATCGATATCCCAATCAATACTCAAAATTCAAACAGCAAATGGCTCCGAAAGAAATATGCAGACACACAAGATGAAACATATATATGGTATACCAAGATGAGGATTGATCAAGTAAAGCCATGCCTTTGTAGAGCTGAGGGGAATGAAGCCTGGTCCGACGTCGTTTCAATTGGATTGGATTGGATCAATTAAAACGGTGTCGAACCAGACAACATCCCCCTGAGCAGTTGAGGAGTGGAGTGAGATTGGAGAAATGGCCATGCACTTGAATTTGATTTATCAATATCATGGGGCCTAATTATATACCTCAGCTTTTGACAATCATGCTTTTTCGTTTTATTATTTACATATATAGTAGTATATATCATGCTACACTACACCTTTTATCATGACAAATTTTCAATAGAGAAAAGTAACTCTTCAAATCCTAACATCTTCAACTCTAACTACTGCATGAGGAGTGTTTTCAACGAGGATGGGTTATCTGCATCTTTACCGTATTATAGTTTCATGCTTATTTGTCCACAAAATATTAGTACAAAACACATTTATTATTATTATTATTAGGGTAAAAACTACTACCTTTTTAGATATTCAATAAGTTTACTTGGCTACGAATGCTCGTGCTGGCAAATGAAAATCTGCGGAAAAGACAATTAACTTTATATTTTGAGTACAATTAGTCCTGCACAAATTTTGTATTGCCAACATGACTCTATTATTATCGAAAAAGTGGGCAACTCGTGGATTTAGAAATGAAGTCAATTTATTAGGTCTAAAACTTGTTAAGTGTACACTCCCTTTTCTTTCCTCGAACAAGCGTCCTAACTGTCAAAACTCTTTTTCCTCCTAATTAAGGTAATTGAAAACTAAAATAGTATAAAATGAAAAGTTTCATTTTGGTGTCATGTCACCATGAAATCATGGCAATTATTCGAGGACAATAGGACACTTATTCGGAGATGGAGGTGCAAACAATAATATCTATCTATTTTTATGAAAATTACAAAATTGGAACACGAAAAGGTAGATCCCAAATGATGTTTTTGATTGGCTTTCTCCAATAGTGAAAAGAAGGAAAAAGCAGAGGACTTTAACCAATGAAACCCATTGTTTAAAAGAAATGGCTAATTAATTCACCTGCTTCCTTTTTTTAACCCAAAAAAACAAGAGTAAAGAAGAAAAACGGAAGTGGGCACACTGCAAAGGAAACACAAGCTAGACAAAAGTGAACCTAACTGTGCAAAACAGATGTATTCAAATTGGCCATAATTCCAATTTCCTGGAAAGTTAGCTCACTTAGAAAACTATGAAAATGAGTCAGCCACCTCAATTCTTTGATGCAACATCCCATCAAGAAGCAAATCACAGAGCTTAAAAGTGCATTAATTACGCCTAACGGATGCCAATACGTGTTTAATTACAAACTTCCCACTAATCTAAAGAATCTCAAACTTAGACAAAAACAGAGTAACACACTCTGTAAACTTAGATATGATCGCAACACTGAAAAGGAATTCATATCAGGCAAAAGTTTTTACAAATGCATCTGAATAAGTTACAGAAATTTACACTTTCACGCATTAACATAAAAACAAGCCACTCGAAACAGGTTTTGGATCCACGAGGCACAAGACACAGGTTTTCATCTCTCGGTAGATTAACTTGTTCGTTCCGACATTAAATAAAATAACTTACACCAGCTGATCAAGAATGAACAGCAATGTCCATCTGCCTCTCTCCGATCAAGTTAGATGTAAACGACTCGTCCATCTCACCCCCTTGGTGGCTCTGCTCTCGACTTTTCCAGCCACTATGTTTATCAGTCTCGGTTTTCCTGTTTGTGGACCTGTCTCTGAAGATGTGAAAACTTTGGCGACCCTCTTCTGTCCCTCTATCGAAATCTTTTGAATCACTGAAGCTCTTCCTTCGGCCCAACTTTGGAGACTTTGCTCGAGTCGGAGGTGGCTGATTTTCAGAAGAAACATTTAAATAGAACATACTTAAGATGTAACACATATTAAGGAATAAGTAAATACTATAAGGCAAAAACTTGTGCATCCACTATGATTCACCAATCCACAAGCTGGGATTATTAATCCAAAATTAGGGTTTAATTAGGGCCGATGCATTGTGGATCCAGATACACCGGCGGGTGACTCATTTTGTTTTATAACACAATGCAATTAAAGTGCAGTACCTTTTTCAGTTCTACTTTTGGAGGTGGTCCATCATGGTAGAAGCTCGGCATTGGGCTTGCTTTGAAATTCAAACTCTTCCTGAGTTGCTTGATTGCAGCTTCAGACTCTTCCTACAAATTTCAAGAATCCAGAAAATTAGTAACGACATTCTCATGAAAAGGTTTAAATCAATCTAAAAGTTCAAAGAATTTCAAATTTGTGATTACCTTAGTCCTGGCCTCATACTGATTTTTCTCAGCTTCAAGTGCTTGATGCTTCTCCTCCAATTTTGAGAAAAACTAAAAAAGAAAGGCCTCATTAAAATAACAAGATAAAATCACACGTTCTACTTCATAGTTACACATCATACCTCCCTCCTTCTTTCAGCACGTTCGCTGCTCTTAAATGTTGGGGCTGAGGCAACTGTTATCTTATACTTTCTCGCTGGCGCAACAGTACTTCGATAGTTAAGGCAAATCAGAATAAGCATTCACACTGATACTGCTAATGCTACTACTAATACTAATACTACTACTATAATAATGATGATGATGGTGTAGCAACAATAATAATAAAAGCATAGCTTTATACTAGAATAGGATATGATGAGGTAACAGAACAGTTATCTTCGTCAACAAGCTTCTTGTTATCGGGCTGCAGAGGCTTCCTTTGGACAATAGGCGAGATGATCTGCACCCACATGGTAATACCCTGATTATCTTTCATTGTGAACCAATTATCTTAAGGAAAGAATTCATCATAAATTAATTAATTTCAATTGGAATCACCATTAACTCTAGGAATTGGTCTGAGAAATTACCAGATTCTGCTTCACAGAAGTTGGTTGTAGCGGGACACGAATATGTGATGTCTTGTCTCCACCAGTGATATTGTCGCACTCGGCTCCATTAGGACGGGTTCCATGTAAAGCACGTTTCTCAGTTGCCAGAGCAAATGGCTGTGGAACTGTGCATTTCGTTTTACAGTTCCCAACAGCCGGCTTGGTAGCTTTTCTGCCACAAACTTGTGACTTCTTATCATGATCTCTCATTTTTTGGCCTTCCGATTTTGTACCATCCTTCTCGATTTCACTCTTGGATTGGGGAACACTCTCCTCGGATGTCTCGTGCTGACAAGGTTTCGTTTCCTCAGACTTGTCACTATTACATTCCTTCACTACACAGTCCTGCACTTCAGCATTCTCATCGGATACATCAACAAGCTGCGGATCAATGTCAATGATCTCAGGAAGTTGTGCCACATCTTGCTGGCAAGCATTTCCGTTTGCATATATAATGACACCATCGGGCTCCTTATCAATATGAACATCGCTGCCGTCTATCTCCATATCACTGAGATGATAAACAGAAGCACTCTTTTAAAGGTCCACATTGATTTGATCTCATACTGGTTTAAACAATAATACAATACCACATTATCTCAAGCAACAAAAGGAACATCCAAAACACACTCTTCGGACAATCTTGAAGACATTGAAGACGTATTATACTATTAGGTAAGTACATCTTTTGGGAGCATTTATAACACTTCACAAAATGGCTTCTTTGTATGTAGCAGAGCTATGGTTCTTATGAAAGGTGTGTGATAAGAATAAGATTTTTATCTTGGAGGCAGATTCCACTAGGAACCTTCATATTAAATTGTGACAATAGCTAGCATTTCTTATTTTATTCAATCCTCATAAGCACTAACGTTCCTTTTATTTTCATAAGAATTTCTTCTACATACTACATAATATGAATGGCGAACTTAAACTGAAGCTACAAAAATCTATGAAATAACTAGCCAACCGAATTATCCGGCCTATCAATCACACAAGAATTGGAACATAGAAACGAACCTATGATCATATTTACTTATGGTGGCACCCTTTTCCCAAATGTACAAACCTAATCATAAGCACTCAGACTTTACAATTCTTACAGCTTTACCAATAGAAACACAACGAATGTCTAAACAAGCGACCATTCAATATCTTCCATATCAGTGGATGTATAAACAAATGATATATTTCATATTTTCCACATTCACTGATATGGAAAAATTATTTTGCCAATGACATTGCCAACTTGAAAACCCAACCAAGCAAGATTTATCCTTATCGGCATGCCCCAAATTATTCATCAAGAAGTAATAAGAAAGTGAAAAATCGTCCTAAAAATAAAAAAATGCACACTTTGTCGCATAACATTACATTAAAAATGAAATAATTAATATCTTAAGTAATTAGAAGATGACATTACCAACCCAATAATCCCCATTGCAGAACTCACACTACTCAATTTCAAAATTCAGAGAAATTCAGTAAAATTTCATGAAAGTTGCAGAATTCCAGCCTCCAGACAATTCTTATAAAAAATCAGATCTGCTAGAAAAAATCATGAATCAGATAAACAAAAATGACAATTGATCGATAGCTACAGTTTTGTGCAAGCAAACACAGGCACACACATATACTGCATATAGATTGCGCAAAGTACAAAGTATTGAGAATGTAGGAAATTATTCTTACGGGTATGCTAAAAATCAAATCTTTTTGCTTAATTCGGCTTCTCAGCTTTCCTTAGCAAGAGCTCTCTTGAACTCCCAGTGTGTGTACTGTGTGTGACGGTGGGCTTTGTCTGTCTTCTGTTGCAGATAGTTATAGAGAGAAGGGGTGGAATAAAATAACGACGTTAGTTGACGGCGGTTGAGAATTTTGAAATGGAGTGGTATACAATACAATTGAGATTAAAGTAATTGCGCTTAATTGAATTGCCATAAAAGGGATGGTGAGAAATGACATTTTAGGGCCTAGCTTGGAGGTAAAATTTTTGAATTTTTTGTACATGATATTTCTTTCTATTTCTCCTTTTGTTGTGAATATTTTGATTGTTCATGCCTTTTTTTTATTTTGGTGGTCCAAGTTTTACATTCCTGGATAACTATGATTTTGGTTGTAATCTCTCTCTCTTTTGAAAATGTCAACATAATAGTATCTATTCCTTTAATTTTTCTAAAAAAATAATAATCAAGAAACTATATAATGCAGACTATTGTTGTTATTATATATTAATAACATGATTATTTCATTTGATATTATCAGATTGGATCATGTTGTTACCTTAAACTTTTTATACTGAACAAGAAATATTTTAAAATATACATTATTTATTGTTATTCCTTCCACTCGCGAAAAACGTTTACTTTCATCTTCTAAATTTCCCGGGAAACCTCCTAATTTTTATCCTCATGTCACCTACTTATTTACAAAATAACTTATCATGTCTCACTAACTTTACCTAATAATCATTACAATTGTATATCTTTTTTTTTGTTAATTTTACTTTCATTACAACTTATTAAATCTCATACTACTAAAAAACTGTGAATATTTTTTATGGATTGAAAAAGTAGATCATATTACAATTAAAGTACAGAGTTATAAAGTGCAAAAACAACAATTCAGGTATATACCAAAGAACTAACGTTACATATGTATAGATCGGCGAATTTAGCCGCCCATAGTTTAGCCTATTTTGCGGCCTTTCTTTCGCAGTCGAAGTGTTGGACTGCTAGTTTTCCTTCCTAGTTGAAGGATATTGTGTCTCACGATATTTCTTGATTTATAATATCTCCGTTTTGGCTTTAAAAAAAAGAAAAAAAAAAGTTACATTAAACCGAGGTTGAAAATATAAATCCAACCATATGAAAACATTACCCGTGGTAAAAGTAGAGTTTTTAATCATTCTTATATTTAGAAAATCTCGACAGAATATGTATAGAAATTGTAAACTCCAAGTTAATTGGTACTACAATATTGAAGTAAATTGGCCTAATTAAACTATCCCTGAATCGCCGAAATATGAAAATATATACAAATTTAAGAACCAAAATAAATCTCACCCCCTCTTAACGAACTTAGCTTATGATTAACTAGGTTAAGGTTACCTAAAAGATCTGATAATTAAGATCGATGTATGCTCATCTTCAGATCCATTTGGTAATTTATGAAAATAAGGTCCTTATTCTTAATTTGTTCAGACTAATTATGATTTATTTGTCGAAATAAATGGAAAGAGCATAGCATTATACAGCTAATGATAATTTTGACAGTCTAACTATGAGGGGTTAGATTGTCATAACGACGTTTAAGTCTCAACTGTCCGACAAATTGTGATTAGTATTTGCCAATTGTGGCCCAATAATTATTGCTCACGATGGGGCCTATCTCTTGATTACTATTGCTAACCCTTTTGATAAAGCCCTTATACCATATTATTTTATTATTCTAATTTGGAATTACACCTTTTCTCCTTCCTTCTGCCAAACCCACTTATTAAATTCCCTCTATTAAAGAAAGGGTTAATCGTCAAAATATATGTACTTTGACTCAATTTATTTCAATCTACTTTTAAAATATTTCTCTGATACACCCATCTTTTGATTTGTAGTAGGGATGGCAATTTACTCGTGGCTACCCGAAATCCGCGGGTACCCACTCTAATGGGTATGGTTTGAGAGGTATTTGATATCCACGGGTATGGGTGTGGGTAGTATTTACTATTCATTTAGTTCGTGGATATGGGTTTGGATAGCTACTATCCATACCCACGAAACTCATATACCCGCCAAATATGCCCGTGAAAATATCCGTGAAATACCCGTGAAATACCCACCAATTACCCATCAATTAACCACCAATTACCCACCAATTATTTAAAAATATCATAATTTCTAATTTTTAATTCCTAAAAACAAAATAAAAAATAAATTTAAAAATTTACAACTAAGGTAAAAAGTACCTGCGCCTCCATCTCCAACTGGCAACCCTAATTTCTCATTCACAATTGTTTCATGTTTATGAATTTGGATTGGATTTGGACATTGTTTCATGTTTATGAATTTGGATGTAAACTTTTGTGATTTTTGGATTTAATTTTATGGATTAGAACTATGTGATTTGTGGTATAATTTTATTTTGTGTTTGAGGTATTAAGTATTTATTTTTAAAATTCTGATTCGCGGGTCATGGATACCCGCGAAAGACGGGTTCGTGGGTACCCAATGGGTGGTGGGTGATGGATACCCGTGGGTGGCGGGTTCACGGATACCCGCGAGTTTCGCGGGTATCCGCGGGTGGCAGGTTTGAGCAAAAATTGAAACCCATGGCGGGTGGCGGGTGGGTGGCGGGTATGGAAAATTTTCGTGGGTATGGGTATGGATACTTACTATCCACGCCCGCCACGCCCGACTGCCATCCCTATTCACGTAAATCCATGGTCTCACATTGCCTGAAAAAAAGTAACGATTTTGGCTTCCACAAAACCCTTTGAGGCATTTCGCATAATCATTCTAGCTTCGGAGTTGTTCATCTCTGCGAAGAACGCCGCATCAACCTTGCAACGATACCCGTCTTCGTTGAGATAATTCTAACAAGTTAAAGGTTTTAGGGACACTAACTATAGGGGGTTTGAAAAAGTATGACAACATTTCAAACAGCCGAAAAAGTAGGACATTATAATTTAAGTTAGACATGCGTGGGCCACATCCGGATTTTTCTCACATTCGTTGACGTGAGTGGGTTATGTGGCAGCCCGAATGTGATGTGGCATGCCACATAACACACATTTCAGCCAAAAATCGAAATTCAATTAACCCCTACAAAACAATCCCTCTTTTCTCTCCATCCCCAAATTCGAAGAACCCTAACTATCAAATTTCTTCTCCCCAATTCGAGCTACAACACGCTAATCACTCTGACCCTTGTGCACTCTCACGATCTCAAATATATAATACGCTATGAAACACAGGATTTATAAGGGCGCCACTACATAGGGTCCAGCGCGGCGCGGCGCCACTGCCTTGTTCCTAGGGTCTAGACCTGGCAATCGAAATTGGGGATTCTGAGGCAAGAGCCGCTCCTCAGATCAATCTCCCTCTCTTGGTAAATTCGCACGATTTTGAACTCCTCGCGCGAGGAAGTCATGCCGAATCCGTGCGTCACGACGCTGAGCTCGACGTACTCGCGCGTTATGGGATTACAGACGTAGAGTGCCTCGCGCTTGTAATTCGAGTCGCAGAGGAGGAGGACGCCGCACACGGATCCGTCTACGACGATCGCGGCGTCTTCCGGGGAGGGGCTGAGCTTTAAGGTTGATCTCTGTCGTCAGATCGTGGAAGTCGTCAAAATCGGTAACGCGGAGGGGGCACGTTTTTGAATAAAATGGATGAATTGTGTGTTATGTGGCAGACCACATCACGTTTGAGCCGCCACATAACCCACTCACGTGTGACGCATGTGAGAAAAACCCCGATATGGCCCACGTGTGTCTAATTAAATTATAATGTCCTACTTCTCCTCCCGTTTGAAATGTGTCCTGCTTTTACAAACCTCCTATAGTTAGTATCCCTATATTACATTTAATTCTCATTCCAACCGTTGCATCCTCTCCAATCAGATCTAGTTGAAACCGTAGCTCTGATCCCCCGAGCACCACATTGGCAACGGGCAATCTGCCTAATTGTGACAACAAGAAATGATGTTTTGTTATTCCACAAAGCATCACCATAGACGTATTATCTAACTATTTAGTGTAATCAAACAATCGTTGACTTAAAAGAAATCACATATTAATTGCTAAAGTTTTTCCCCAAATATAGGAGGGTTAGATTAAGGATATCATTAAATAATTAATACTTGAATCGGTTTAAAAATAAAATTGTATTTATCTGATTTAAATATTAAGAGTATTATGTATGTATATAGTATATAAATATCATTTTCTTTATTGGAATTATCACATTTACAATTTATACAATACGTGAACCTTCAGTATAACGAATTTGGGAGCGTAAAAGTAAAATGAGTAGTTACGAAATTGGTTTCCATCAATGACGTTTGGATGAGGTTAATCAGTTAGGTCAAGTCCGAAAAACCAGAAAAATTAGGTAAAGTAAGCGTCAAAAAAGGAGCCCATTTCCCAAATTATTTACATATTGCATGTGCTTGGAATGGGAGTTTTTTGCAAATTATTTTAGGTTATATTCATAGTATTTAGCTAAACATGCACCCTTTTGTACATTATCTATTTATCATCATATCAAGATCATGCATTTCATATGCCCATACTTTTTTCTCGCCACTAAAATAAATGCACTCTCTCTATATCTCACACAAACCAAGCTTCTGCCCATGCTTCTCTACTCTCTATATATATTGTATATATAATATGGATAAAGTAAATAGATTTTTTGGTAAAAAAAAATGAATAAATATGGACCCGTAATTTATTATAGATCAATAACTAATTCCATCATATATTCTAAATTACAAACTACAAAATTCTAAGCTTTTAAAATAATATGTTAATTTATTTAAATTTTACAGCGGATATTAGTTTGCTAACGAATTGACGCTTACATATAGGAACCTAATCAATGGTAACCAAAATTTAGGAGGTCATGTCAACATAAATTTGGGTCTACTGATCTTAATCATAAAATTAAATAAATAAAGAATCTCATAAGTAAAATGTGTTTTGTAAGTGTCCCAAATTAAAATTTGACTAAAGTTTGATATTTTATAAACTATTATCCCTAAGCATAATAACCTAAATTAAATATTTATATGAATTATTATTAGAGGAAGAAGAAAACAGCAAGTGCAATCGGATAATTCGAAATATTGCAGATCATGAGATCACTGTTTTACGATTATACCAGGAAAAATATGTAATATTTTGTTTTAATTAATGCAGAAATTTAAAGGTCACGTCATGGGGAATTCGAACCCAAGATCTTTGGCTTCGGGTATTAACTACCTACCACTAGGCCAACACACACACAAATATTTAAACTCCAACGATTTAACTGTATATAATATGTATATATACTTGCAAGACAATTATCATAATCATAATAATAGTAATTAATTAGATTGATATTGATTTATTTTACTAAATATATTATGCCATATGTATTAAACCCACTTGTCACACACTGAGCTATTTAATAATCTTTTACTAGTGGGTGGCATTGTCATAACTAAAGATGCATTAATCTTCAAATGATTGGACCATTTTCTTTACATTTTGTTGATTTTATATGCTTTCTTTTTCTTCTCTTTTTCTCTTTTCGGTAAAATTCAATTAAAAAAAGTTACCCGCATCCTTTTCTTGTATAGGAGTATTATTTTTTGAAGTTCACTTTTGGGGTTTCAATTTACAATTAGATTCCACTTTACTAGGCCACAATATTTTAGCCGGCGCTTTTCATCAATTTCTTTTTCCCCACAGTACCTTAGCGTCTCTAATCAGCACATATGACCTAATGAATGAACGTTTGCCAGGTTATGTCAAATATTATATTTATATCTAACATCCCAAAACAATCTAACCAATATAAGTATATATATAGTCGAAATAAATTGTTCCATTTTATGTAGTTCTTATAAAATTCCAATTATCCGTATTTCGTATTAATTATTGCGTAAAAGTACTCATCAAACCCAATTACAAGAAATCTGCCTTCTTAAAACTCGAAACCTATTGATAGTGTATCAGTGTATATGAGACTAAATGTCTTATATTCGAATCCATCTTGATACAATTTTTATTTTTTCATTAATTAACAAAAGAAAAATTACTTTCGCCCTAAGAACATCCTACTCTCCAATTCAGAGTTACAAAATTTCCCAAAAAACAACCAAAGAAGTCTAAAATAAGTGGGTATGGGTTGATTGTATGGCTCAGATTGTTTTCCATTTCGAGATCATCATTCATATTGATATACCGCTTGAAGAAGCTGTTGGCACTTTCAGAAAGAGATGTTGTCTTAAATAAGCCACTGACGGTAATTTCCCGAAAATAAGCGGGTATCCAATAGGACCGTAGCTCAAACATATCAGCAAACCATTTGTGTCCACCTAAATCATACTTCGCCATAAGTTGATGCCACTTTTCTTCAAATTCAGCTGGCTCGTCTAACTCCGACCAGATGAGACCATCAAGGTTTGATTTGAAATCGGGATCCATCCTCAGTGCGACTGATATCTTATCAGGAATCTTCTTCGTTATGTGCCACAAACAAAATCTGTGATGTGTTGTGGGGAAAACATACGGTACGGCAATCTTCAATGCGGGATCTTGATCAGTTATTATCAGTTTCGGATGATCAACCATACACACTGCAAATTTTTCTAAAATCCAAGTATATGATTCAACATCCTCATGAGATATTAATCCAGCAGCAAAGGTCACGCAACACCCGTGATTGTCCCGTCCAGTGAATGGTGAGAAAATCAACTTGTACCTATAGAGGATTATACGAGTAAAGATGACATTCATATGCATAAGACTTAGTGTAGAATGAATAAAATTTACATTTATATGAACATTGCTGCATAGATAAATTAGTAAAAAACGCACCTATTTGTAGAATATGTTGCATCGAATGACACAGCGTCCCCAAAAATCTTGTAGTTTTTTATGGATGTATCATCTGCCCAAAATAATCTGTTCAACTTCCCAGCCTTGTCTACATCAAAAAAGTATTGGAAATTAGAACAATTTTCCTTCTTGGATTTGAAATTATCCAATATTATTTGCGCATCAACACCACCAACGTATGTCCTTAACTCACTAGAATAATTCTTGAAGTCGTTGCTTGTTGCCCCTACATCCTCATACGAACCAACAATCTCCTTGTAAAAACGAAAAGCTCTAACGGGTCCAATATTCGCTTTAATACCAGCATGGATAAAGATCTTGTGAACAGGATTGATATTCCTCTTTGACTTTAGAAGGTAACGGTAAGCTCCAGATGTCATTGTATGGGTGTGGCCCTCATTAAACGTAGAGATACGATAACCAAGGGAACCCTCGAAATGGAAAACAATCCGAGCCATACAATCAACCCTAGTGGATGTAGTTTTTCGCTTCTTTATCAATGGGGATTCATCTCTCATTGCTTTCTTCTCGTCCTTGTCATTCAACCCTTGTTTATTACATAAAACATAACGGGACTTTATCGTCCGATCGTCCACATCTCTGTTTATAGTACTTTTACGCGTTGTGAATCCACAAGCATCCGCATATACTTCATAGAATTTTTCACCTTCTTCCAAGGTTGGAAAATATCTTCCCACTACAGGGATTAGTGACTCATTACACACAGGTATGCACAAATCAAACATTATACGATCCTCGGGATCATCGTTAGATCCTGTTCAACCAATAACATACAAAATATAACAACATTACCAAAATTGATGGCCACGTATATACAAAAAATACTAAATAGTTAATGCACTAGCATAGTTCAATACATTAATATTATGACAACGCAATGCTACAACTTAACAAAATATAATTAAATATCCAATTACACAGCAACTCACATAAGTGATATAACCTATGTTAATAATACAAAATTTATATGAATACCGTGTACGTACTTGGAGTGTGAATATTGTGGTATATATTATATATAAACATGAAATATATAATCTCTGTCGCCATTTCCATACAGAAAAGATATTTGGGACCTTTAATCTCAATAACAATTAAACATAAAAAAAAACTTATCGATTATACAAAAATAATGTATTGATAAGAACTATATGCATAGAATCTCATATAATCATGAATATAACACATTAAACATAAGAATAAACTTAATCAACACCTGTATTCTCCATTGTTCTTCTACAGACCTTCAATGACTGCAACTATCCAATGAATTAAAAAAAAAATTATAGAAATAACGGATGATTGAAACTTGATGAATAATCATGGGAAAACTGAGTTAGATTAGAAATTAT
>JAYJMF010000066.1:1151597-1173337 GCA_036873715.1 Salvia sclarea
TTTATGATATTAAACTTTTCGAAATTAATTTATTAAAAATCTAAAATATTTTTAAAATATTTAAAAATTATTTTTAAAAACGACTGTCAAATCCGCCCGTAAAAACGTACAATTTACGCTGGAGATCCAGATATATCTGATCGTAAAAAAGTATAATTTACGGGCGGATAAACCACAATTTACGGGAAGATAATCGTTTCAACCGAAAAATTTTAAAATTTGAAATGTCGCCTAACGTGGGTAAATAACGACGGATTTTCTTATTTATGGGCGGATAACTGAGAAATACGGGCGGATTTTATGAAATAAAATGTGCGACGTTTTTGTTTCGGCTTGTTCTTCCTCGTTCGGACTCCAAATCACGCACGAATTTTCCCTACAGACTCCTATCGCGATGTACTTCAAGCCTACGCAGAAGGGAGGCCCAAATGTAGAAGGAAAGACCCAAAGAGACTAAGGAAACAAGACCAACGGACTTAAGGATCAAAGTTGAGAAATATTACAAAAATATGATGGATCTTTTGAGGATCTTGGAATGCGTAAACTTGAAGTACATCGTGATATGAGTCCGTAGGCGAAAATCGTGCGTGATTTGAAGTCCGGACGAGGGAGAACGAGTCGAAATAAAAACGCCGCACATTGTATTTCAAAAAATCCGCCCTTAAAATCCACCTGTATTTTTGAGTAATCTGCCCGGGCGGATAACTGAGAAATACGGGCGGATTACTAAAAAAAACGGGCTGATTTTAAGAAATACGGGCGGATTTTATGATATACAATGCGCGACGTTTTTGTTTTGGCTCGTTCTTCCTCGTTCCGACTCCAAATCATGTATGGTTTTCACCTACGGACTCCTATCGCGATGTACATCAAGCCTATACAAAAGTAAGACCCAAATATAAAAGTGAAGACCCAAAAAGATGAATGAAACAAGACCAACGTACTTAAGGATCAAAGGTGAGAAACATTGCAAAAATATGATGGATCCTTTGAGGAGTTTGGAATGCTTAAACTTAAAGTACATCGTGATAGGAGTCCGTAAGCGAAAATCGTGCATGATTTGGAGTCCGGATGAGGGAGAACGAGACGAAACAAAAACGTCGCGCACTGTATTTCATAAAATCCGCCCGTATTTCTTAAAATCCGCCTGTATTTCTCAGTTATCACTTATCCGCCACGGGCAGATTTTATGAAATACAGTGCGCGACGCTTTTGTTTCGACTCGTTCTCCCTCGTCCGGAATCCAAATCACGCACGGTTTTCGCCTACGAATTCCTATCATGATGTACTTCAAACCTATGCATTCCAAACTTCTCAAAGGATCCATTAGAGTTTTACAAATTTTCTCGACTCTGATCCTTAAATCTGTTAGTCTTGTTTAATTCTTTGGTTTATTTAGGAAATGCGGGCCACATGCAATTAAAAAAACTTAATGTTTCCCTATGAAAGATATGTAATAGTAATATTATTTACAAACCTTCTCGTTTCTCTATCGAAGATATGTAATACTAATACGAGCGGACTACCTTTTCAATACATTTCAATTGAGAAACGGGAAGGTTTATGAATAATATTAGTATTACATATCTTTAATAGAGAAACGGGAATGTTTATAAAAAAATATTACTATTAAATATCTTCTATAGGGAAACATTAAGTTTTTTTAGTTGCATAAGCCGTATTTTCTAAAGAAACCAAGGAAACAAGACCAACATATTTAAGGATCAAAGTTGAGAAAAATTGCAAAAACATAATGTATGTTTTTAGGAGTTTGGAATGCATAGCTTGAAGTACATCGCGATAAGAGTCCGTACGCGAAAACCATACGTGATTTGGAGTTCGGACGAGGAAGAACGAGCCGAAACAAAAGCGTCGCGCACTGTATTTTATATAATCCGCCCGGGCGGATAACCGAGAAATACGGGTGGATTACTAAAAAATACGGGCGGATTTTATGAAATACAGTGCGCGACGTTTTTGTTTTGGCTCGTTCTCCCTTGTCCGGATCCAAATCATGCACGGTTTTCGCCTACGGACTCCTATCAAGTATATGCATTCCAAAATCCTCAAATGATTCATCACGTTTTTGCAATTTTTCTCAACTTTGATCCTTAAGTCCGTTGGTCTTGTTTCCTTGGTCTCTTTGGGTCTTCACTTCTACATTTGGGCCTCCCTTCTGCATATGCTTGAAGTACATCGCGATAGGAGTTTGTAGGCGAAACCGTGCATGATTTGAAGTCCGGACGAGGAAGAATCGCACATTTTATTTCATAAAATCCGCCCGTATTTCTTAAAATCTGCTCGTGTTCATGAGTAATTCGCCCGTATTTCTCTGTTATCCGCCCGTAAATAAGAAAATCCGCAGTTATTTACCCACATCACCCGACATTTTAAATTTTAAATTTTTTCGGTTGACCGACTAGGTTATCCGCCCGTAAATTGTATTTTTTTACGATCGGATATATCTGGGTCTCCAGAGTAAATTGTACGTTTTTACGGGCGGATTTGACAATCGTTTTTAAAAATAATTTTTAAATATTTTAGATTTTTAATAAATCAATTTCGAAAAATTTAATATCATAGAAAATAAAATAAATATCAATATTTTCTCTTATTTATAATCATTTAAGTTATAATTGTATTAATTCACCAATCATTTCTTACACTTTTTTTTACACAATTGTACTTGTGTAAGAAAAGTGTAAGATTTTTTGACAAAAACAATGCAAACCCATCAACATCTAAGGGTAGAAATGCTCCTTTGGTTATGTGGTGCATGTTTCTTATGACTTTGGGCAAAAATAATTTTTTCTTATGAATTTAGTCAAAAAATCCCATTACCATAACTTGAAATATCAAGGGTACCGGTTCGGTTATTTTTAATTATAAGAAATGTTATTAATAGAATCGAACCGATATTCATAAATAAAATATACTCCCTCTGGTTCATTAAGGATGACGGTTTTGTCATGTTTGCCGATTCACTAAGCATGACACATATCTAAAAAGGAAACAAGTTTGCCTTCAAAAATTTAGTCAACAAAAGTGACTACCTCATTTTACACACAAAAATGCCATTTTCTTAATCTCCGTGCCCAAAATAGTGTGCCATGTGTAATGAACCGGAGGGAGTACTATCTGTACCAAGATAATTGATGGGCATAGGCAAATTTGTTGCCACTCATTAATTAATATCATACTTGCATATATTTATAAATATGCTCTAATTTTATTGCTTGTACTAATAAAGATCATCCATCTTTTACACTGATGAATCGTAATCGATAATAATTAACTAAAGAATGTTTCTTTTAATGACCGCGTCACGGAAAATTCGAATCCGGAACCTTTGATCTCGGGCATTAACCTCTTACTACTAGGCCAAGTGGCCAACACACACAACTAAAGCATGTTTTGTTGTTAGTTAAGAGAGTTAAAAGATGATTGCTTAAGATAAATTTTTGAAATTATAATCTTATGTTTTGAATTAATTTTTGTATTTTTTTAAAATAAATTATAAAAACTTACTAAAATTTTTTACATTGTTATAGTTAACCATTGAATAGTTGATTAATCAAATCAATTTTTAAGTTAATTGATACAACGATTAATATTTTCTTTTTATAGGAGAAATGGCCGATTAAGCGAACCTTACTCGGCCCTAATAATATGGTCGATTAACCGAACGGTACCCAACGGCCAACCCTTATAAAATTTGTAGTTTGCTGCATGTAAATCTATATATATCACCGTGACTTTGCATGTGCATTTATCATTTAGAAACATAACTTGACATTTACGTCTAAAAATAGGCATCATTTCTAAAATATTAATTAAAAAATAGTATATGATTGATCTCACACACATGTCATAATGTCATATATTTATTAAATATAAATAACTTGCTTCAACTAAATAGGATAACAAGCATTACTTTTATATAAACAGACACAATAGTCGTCCGTCGTATAAAATGTAGGTGGTGATTTTGGTTATTTGAATCGCAACATGGTGGAAAGTTACGTATTTTCATTTATTAAGTTTGAAAAACTAATTAGATATAACAACTAATTTATATTTAGGCAAATTTGTATCTGTTCAATCATTCTATTCGTATTTTAGTATCATAGTGTCTATATATGACCTTTTCGGTACACGCACACTTCGATTCTTGTATACTATTCGAATTGATCGAACATTAAACTAATAAAGTTATTTGGTTGATTTAGTTTGGAGTCATTGAGGAAGCCTGCTGTGAATATTTTGATGGAACCGAAAGCAAATTAATTTTCAGAGTAATTTCATTAGAGAAAATACAAAACAAAGTGGGAAAATTTACACCAATCTAGAAATAAAATACTAGAAGTGGACCGCAATGATTTACTAGTATTTATTTTGTTCCAAGTTGGGTATGTAGAATATTAGGTAGGTAAGCGTAAGATAGATAAAAAATGAAATGAAGCATGTAAAATTTGGAAGTGAAAAAAAGAGGGAAAACAAAATTTAAAAAAAGAAAGGACTTTCGCGGAAATCGAAGAGGAAAAGTAATAAAAGGCTGAAAAGAGGTGGTGGGTGGCCCACACCTCCACTCACCACTCACCACCACATGGCTGCAGTCGGATAAAGTAAACACACACAGTCCCTCTCTCTCTCTCTCCCTCCCTTAATAATTTATTTCTTTTGATATAAGAATCCGTGAGTATTAGAAAAATCAATCTTAATTACTCATTAATCAAGATGAACGATTTGGATTTCAAAAATGACAAATGTTTCTATTTGATCCATCTCCGCCATATTAAAAACATGTTAACTAGAATATATGTATGTAATAATCAAATGAACTCTGGAAGAAAAAGAGGGATCGGGTGAAAGTTGCAATAGCATTGGATGCCAATCCAATTTGTGCAGTTGCCATAGTTGCACGTGCTCATCTCCATCTTCTCTTCATCTATCACTTTTGATAATGACCACAGCCCTCAATTTCCGAATTTATGTGAATATGATTTACAAATAATAACTTATATGCCCAAATACGCTCCAAACCTATACTAGTTCATTAATTTCCTCACTGAATGCGACGTGTTTGGACCTTATTGAGGATGTATGTGGCCAAATATGGATTTTGAAAATTTTAAAAATATGGGAACTCCTAAATTTTGATACTAAAAAAAAACACTAAATTTGATACCATTATTAAATTACCCAAAACCTAAATTATGATATCCACCGTGAAATTACCCAACCCAAGGAACAAATAAAAACGAAATCAAAGCTACAAGTACAAATTAAGGAAGAAAAATAATGACAAATCTTATCTTAAGATGAGTCATTAACATTGTCATTATTGTTTTGGAAGTATACATACTATTTGCATATATTTGATCCTACCCCAAATCTTAAAATATCTAACTTTTGAAACTATTTTGTTTTGTAGCCATATTATTCTATGCTCAGACTTGCTCTAACTTTATGTCCATTTCTTAGCATAGGCCTTCCATAAAATCAATGTCACAATGAACGCAAAAATACAAAACAATTTGCCAATGCAAGTCTCTGTCACTCAAACTATGCTACCCAAGGTGGTTTAGGTGAATTGCACCATAGTCGGCCTTGTGACATCTTATATACAAATGTATATATTAGAAGCAAGCATTAGGTTGGTTCGGCTCAATACAATACTAAACTGACAAAACAGGAAGCGTAAGATCTCAAAACAAAGAAAAAACTAAACTGAACTGAACTAGCAAGTGGGTTCAAACCAATTTTAATCCACTTTTGAGCTTTATTAACCAACTAGTTGTTTTCATGAAAAAAAAAAAAAGATTAATTTCATTTAGTTGGAATACTATTACACTAAAGAAAAGGAAAACCAAAACTGAAGATAGTGAAGCGATTCTGAAACTGATTTCATCAATTCAGTACACACACATATTTATGTCTGTATTTTATTCAACAATAACTTTCAAAGAAACTAGTAATCGAGATTATCAATACTCATATATTTTCCTTCATTTATAATTACATCAAAACTTGAGACTGACTCTCACGTCTAAATCTACCAATTCCAATCCAGATATTAAGGGCGTGTTTGGCAAGTGTACAGTTTGTTGCTTTTCAATATTGACTTTTCTTTATTGGTACACATTCTACATTATATGATCATCATTCAAGATTTGACAGTAACTTCACCCTAAAATGTAAAATTGAATTTAACTCTACCAACACCTTCACTCCAAATGATTGCTTTCTTATTTATTCAACGCATATTGGGCCCAAACATTACAACACAGTAAGTGGCTAAAATTTGAACAAAAACAGTAGGTCAAGTATAAGTATTAACCGAAACACAAGGGTTCAATATTGATTTTATATTACAACAATGCATGAGAAAAGGCTGCAAAAGATGAGATACAGATGCAGACAGGGCAAAAACCTTAAAGCAGTTTCCTTTCTGAAAAAAAACGAGGATTATTGATTCGAGCATGTACCTAGACATTCATCAAGCTTTTCGTACGACCGATGAAGTCTCATGAGCGTGAGAGGACGCCTTTCGAGCTACAAACAGAGAACACGAAGCGTTGAGATTGACCCACAAAGTGTTGCATAATTGAGAACCAAACAGAGCTAATATATCTAGTTCATAAAAACTTTGGTTCAACTCAATACTTTTGTTTGAATCTGGGAGTTAAAAACATACCTTGGAATACTTCCATGACGGCGGGGATCATATTCTGTTGCTTGCCGAAGAGCCCTTGCGAAGGCCTTGAAAGTTGCCTCTATGATGTGGTGGGAATTTTTCCCAGCAAGCTAAAACCACACAAACAAAATTCAGTATTTTGAAATAATAGAAGTAAACTTGAAACCATTACTAAGGTTCAATAAGTTTTCGTCACTTTGTGTCTGATTCTTATGTACAAAGGAGTGTCTGAAGAATTCATACTAAGATGGATTTATTATGAATATAGTCTTTGAAGACCAGGGAAATAAATTTTTGAAAATGCCGTCAGTTTATGGGTGAACGAAAGCAACACGAAATAAGCAAGTTTGTGGCGTGCTCTTCAAAATAGCAGTTCTAATAAATTATTAGCAACTAATGCTGTGTTAATTCAGTAAAGCTAAGGAGATACCATCATTGCATTAAGTTTTTTAGCGAGCATGATGTGAAATATACCACTAGCAATTCAAATCACTAGACCAATTACACATGATAATGTATATAAAACTTAAAAGAGCGTAGTTTACCTGTCGTATGTGTAATGTCATTCCCGAGGTATTCACCAAGGACTGGAAGAAGTGTTCCACCAGCTGAAAAAATATTTGAATCAAGTGAATATTCAGAAAAAAAAAAATCAAAGCCATCAACAAGCACATATTATTTTGTGCAAAGAAACGGTTTAAGACAGAGTGATGGAATGCTAGGGGTATTTGAGTACATACAGAGCAAAGAGTACCTGTGTGTCATAAGTTCCTACTCTTTCTGTCGGAATGTGCAGATCATAACCCAAATGTGGCCTTCCAGATAGATCCTACAAAACAATACACAATGAACATACTGCAGAATGCCAATAATATCATATTCGAAAAACTAATTTAGCATCGTCTGAGATGAAAAATATCAATTTTCACTTGGTACATCTCGAGGCATTCATTCATTTTTGGAACCCCTAAAGGATGTTTTCCTGTACCACAGTACTACATGTCTAAATCACGACTATTTTCCTGGGTAGCTCTTGATAGATACATACATCTATATATCTATACATATAAAGCAGTTTTGTTACTAGTACTTTCAGAGTCGGAACCATTCCATTATCATACCAGTGAAACATGAACAAGTGCTTCATCAAGAGGAGCTGAGAAGTCCCCGAACCGGTTGATTCCTTTCCTATCACCGAGTGCCTGCAGCATAGCCTGCAGGAACAAAAGTGACACTGATGTTAATTCTTCGAACTAATCAACCAAAATAAACAGGCAAACAGGGAAAAGATTCTAAAAGTTTAAGCAAGCATTATATGCAGCAACTGAAACAAAAGACCACGGTCAAGAATCATCTCATTAGGGCAACAATGCTTCAACTAAAAACCCGAAACTGTTGTTGGAAACTTACTGTCCCAATTGCAAGGGCAACGTCTTCATTCGTGTGATGATCATCGATATGAATATCCCCAACAGCCTTCACGTGAACATCAAATAATCCATGCGAAGCAAGTTGCTGAAACAAACATGAGAGCCCACATCAACACTCAAGCGGTTACATCAATATTAAACAACAATTCCATATTCACATATTGCAGAGAAGTATCAAAATTCTTCAACAAATACTGGAGTTAGGAAACAAAACCTGAAAATTATAAGTTCTTTTAGGCTACCTCAAAGCAATCAGATTACTGAAGAAATATGTTTTACAACTAAACCAACAATGAAAAAGGATAATCAGCTCCTTAAAAAATATTAAAGCTTAAAACAATGGAATAGTTTGTTGCCATAATAATAAATTAAGCTCAAACAAATAAATCAACAAAAAAGCAATTGAATTTTTTCCATAATAATTGAAAACTTACATCTAACATGTGATCGAGAAAAGGAATGCCCGTATTATTATCAGCAACGGCGTCGCCGTCCAGATTAATCTTCACGCTCACATTCGTCTCCTTGGTGACCCTCTTAACCTCTCCAATTCTTCCTCCTGCAGTTCCCAGGAATTATCAGAGGCAGCGCCGCCAGAACAAAAAATCAAGCTCCAAAACGAAAAACTGACCTTGAAGTGTAGTAACCGGCGGCGAGCCATTGTTGTCGGACGCGCGAGGAACCCCGGAGTCCATTGAAGAAGATGGAAAGTGAGTGGAGAGGGTGTGTACCTTGCGCTGTGGAAGGTGTGCGGTGTGGAGAAAACGCTGCGAGAGATGAATCGATGAGTTACGAAGGTGCGAGCGAGAGGAATTGGAATGGATGAGGGAACGGTGAGGAATTGAGAGCTCCATACGTGGAGGGGTCGACGGCGGCGACCGGTGGAGGTGGTGCGCGGCGGGAGGGATTTAGATATAGGTTTACTCACGTTTTAATCTCTTACTAAAATCGAAACTTACGTGGCAATTCAAACTTATTTGAAACCACAACCACAACAATTAAATTAAATTTAAAATGAAAAGGGAAAACAATCATGTGATCCATTTTAGAACTATGACAAATTTAGACTTGAATAGCAAGGTAGTAAAACCAAATTAAATACGGTATCAAACGTTAAGTTTCTATTTATGAAAAATATAGAAATAGAGACATAACACACAAAAATGTAACGAACGAAACGCGTATCTTAGAATTAGGTGTCGTTGACTTAAAAATGGATTCCCCAAAAAATAATCTACTACACATATGCACACACTACGACTAGTAAAATTATCACAAAATTAGTTAGGCCATAACTTCTCAACCCCCATCTATTAAGTATCATCTAATTATTCTCATCATATTTTTCTGTGGCATGATAATAATGTTGCAAACCCCTGTGAAAATGGAAAATCGTGCTCCGATCATCGTCTTCATATGCGACACAAACCCGTCTCAGTCTCGAACAGCATGATCACCGCTCTGTTGCTGCAGCGTCCTGGGGCGATGCCTTGCTTTCCCTGTCGGGTTCATCAGTTTCAGCATGATCAGGAGCTCCCTGAGGCGACGCTGTCGCCTTGCTTTCCCCGTCGGGTTCATCAGTTTCAGCATGATCAGGAGCTCCCTGAGGCGACACCTTGCTTTCCTCATTGGGTTCATCAGTTTCAGCATGATCAGGAGTGCCCTGAGTCAACGCCTTGTTTGCCCTGTCGGGTTTATCAGTTTCAGTGTGATCAGGAGCGTCCTGAAGCAACGCCTTGCTTTCCCCATCGGGTTCATCAGTTTCAGCGTGATCAGGAGCTCCCCGAGGCAACACCTTGCTTTCCCCGTCAGGTCCATCAGTTTCAGCGCCCTGAGACGACGCCTTGCTTTCACCGTCCGGTTCATCAGTTTCAGCGATATCATGATTGTCCTGGTCAGGTTCATCAGTTTCAGGGTGATTAGAAACGGCCCCGGTGAAACCCGGATCAACACCATCAGTTTTTGCATCGAACGCCTCACAATCCGAGTCGGATTTCGATGCCACGACACTTTCTTCGTTGTCAGCATTGGAACCTCCATTGTTAACTTCCACAGAAACAGTAGCAGGCAATAGTTCGATACAACCGTTGCTTACAGTTTTTGACTGGGGAGCATCTTCGGAAGCCTTCTCCAAGCAAGTTAGGGTTCTAGAATCTTCGATTTTGCATGCATCTTCTTTGACGGCCTTCATCGGTGAGACGGAATTATCATTGTCTGCCGGAGGTTCTGACAATCGGTGCTCCTTGTCGGAGATGTTACCGTCTCCAGCAGGGATGGGATCAGAGGACTGTTTCTGCTTGTTTTCACAAACAGATTCTTCACACACAGAGGTATTACCATCTGAAGGAATGGCTGGTTGTGGAGAATCCGAATCAAGAGCATCGACTTCATCACAGCTCTTGGACGTCGGGCAGCCCCCAGAATCGCTGCTCGCCCGTCTACCAGGTTCCTCGGACAAACTAGCCTCGGATTTCTCGACCAAAGCAGGCGATGGAGGTTCATTTTTAGTTGGTTCAGAAACCAAGGCGCCTATTACAGAAAAAAATATAGTTAAAACACAGGCAAAGAGATAACACGCATTTTGAGACGAATAAAATTGCCAGTTATTGCAAAAAAAGACAGAAGATTGCATACCATCGGAATTTTCTTGCTTTGCTAACTGTTTCTGCAGCATATCCGTCCCCGGAAACACCAACATATTCAGGGACTTAATTTCTTTCTTAAGGACATCCTCGAGTTTGTGGAAACCAAACACAGATGTCCACGTGTTCATATGCTCCGATATGGCGGGGATAATCAATTGTCCGACCTTGAGAGAACCGAGTTCCTAGAACCACGAGAACCGAATGTGAGTATTTCAGCCACTACCACAGTACCCAGAAAGAAGAAATAGTCCGTTCCAAGTGAACTTGAAGTTTGCAAGTGATTTCTAGCAGAACCATATTAACACCAAAGAGAAGCATTACTCGATCTATGAGCATAATAGAGTGCAATAGTGAGCCTATTAATTCTTACAGTTTCAATCGAAGACAGAAGCCGACGGCACATCCCTTGACGTCTATAGATATCACGAGTTCCAATAAATGGCATCTCAGCAAGACGATCACCATGGAGCCTAACAGGGACATGAAATATTCAATTGATGGTACAGCTTAGACCACTTAATACAGTCATATAAAATAGATATCGGCAGATAAATGAATTGTCGAGCAAAGAATCCAAAGTTAAAACTACAATTTCAATTACATAAGTAAAAGCCCTAGAAGAGATGGTAGTGTACTAGTAGTGCAATGTTTCCAGGTCTTTCTTGCATGTACGTACGAGAAGACAACGAAGCCATTCACCTTTTCCTCAACAGATTACATTCTTGACTATTATGTTGCTAAGTTCTGTGAACTGATTGGTTGTTCAAGAGTGAATTTCAGATTATCACAAGAATCAAAGAAAGCTGTCCGTAAACATATTTAGGAGACAAAAGTATAAAGGTAAGCGTTGGATGCTTCCATTATCAATGACATAGACACAGAGTCCAGATCTGAAGTGCTGTTTCTTTTACCTGATAGACGCTGCAGCTATTATCTCATCACCCCGTTCCAATATTGCTGTATAAAATCCACGATAGTTCAGCCGATTAAAATTTGATCTGCAGAATAAGAGTCATATAATCATCATTAAAGCTGTTCCCAAGGGCACACAGTATAGGATGTATTGAGTATTTTTTGGGAAATGAGCACATTATAAACCACATTATGTGTATCTGAATTAGCACGGTCGCAAATTGCTTACCCACAATTATAGACCACGTTATGTATTATATTTATCCCACTTCTCCTGTCAATGATAGGCAAAAAACACTCATCCATTACAGACAATGCAACAGCCAACTTAGAGTTGCATTCCACCCTTGAAGGAAATCCACGCTGCGATGCATCGGACACATCTGACCGCTGAATAATGGACCATGATATTCCAGCTTCCAATTCATGTTTGATTCCAAGAATCTTCTGTAAGTGATCATATATCTATAGAACCAAAATAGGCAAGATATGAGGAAGCTTATAAATTAATCCATGAGGATAAACATACACAAGGAAGCTTATCTTTATTGCATATAGCATATTATATGAAGTATCTAAAGTCTAAACAATATATTGAACACTGTAGTATAATGCCTGCAAGGTGAAGAACTTCAGGTGCTGATCAATGAAAATTTGTTTTGCATACAACTTGTGCATGAATAATTGGAAAAAGAAGATAGAGAAGTTGATGCCTATTTCCGATTTAAAATTTCTGTAGAGACATAATTGCAGTTAATTAGGTAGTTGACAAATCAGAGGCTGTAGGGTTTAGGATTACACTTGGGAATGGAGGATCCATAAGAGACAAGAATGGACCTAGCTAGCATTCAATTGTGATACTAAGTGCAGATAATATATATTCTAATCAAACAGAGAATACACAACACACACATTGATGAACATTGTAACCAAAACTTCACTCAAGGAAAATGCTAACTGTAACCATTTGAGTAAAATGTTTCTACCAATATACATAGTCAAGAATGATTCAGTAATTTAATTAAATATGGAACCACTGTATGATACTCCCTCCATCCTATAGAAGTTGTCCTACTTCTTTTGGGCACTGGATTTCAGGAGAGTTGAAAAGTAGTGTAAAGTGATGTAAAGTGGTGATAGGAATATATATTATTTAAAGTTGTGTGAGTAATAAAGGTGTCCCAAAAAGGAAACAGGAGAACTATGGGACACCCCAAAAATGAAAGCACGACAATTTCTATGGGACGGAGGGAGTACTTTATCTAATAGTCATATTTGGACCACAAAGCTGACGGTAAATATATCTTTTAGTTTTGACCACATCGAGAAGTGCTCCAATAATGAATCAATGATAATAATAAAATAATGAAATCATATAATCAGATTAAATTACAGACATCCTCATATTCGGGGATAATGATGAGTCTGTATGTAAATTTTATTGTTAGCTTCTTCCAACCAACCCATGGCATTTCAAACTTATACAGAAACAGCAATATGTAATACCATTATGTCATGCTAAAATGAAACATATATTGATACCTCTTGGCACTTCACCCCACAGAAAGGTGCACTGCATGAACTTGTAGATTGCGGGTGTGCCCTCTCACTGCATGAGTTGTGATCTGTACGAAGTAATATATATAAAGGAAACTTAGCATGCATATATTGGAGAACAGGGATTGGGGTGGGGGTTGGGGGGTGAATGAGAGCTGCAGCGTAACAGAAACAAACTTACATTTTTTCTCACAGAAGTTGCATCTATTAAGTTCATCGCAACTAATGTTATTTTCTTCAGCCATATTTTCACTGGCAAGCCCGCAATACTTGCATATACAATTTGGACAGTGCCAATCCCCTGAAGGAAGCATCTGCAATAAAAAAGGGGAATAAGAACCAGAATAGTAAAGAATAAATACATGTAAGACATAATAATTGTAAAAAAACGCGATTTCATTAAACAGGCCTAAATGCCGTAAGACACAGGAGTTTCAGCAGGACATATTCTACCAATGTTAACAAGGCAAAATTCAAAGGACGTACAATTTAGACATACAAATGGAATTTGACTGTTCATACAGTTTTTGCACAAAAGAGCAGGTTATGTCCTTTACGAGCAGATTGGAAACCATCAATCATACTAGTATATTACATAACAGAAGGCACAAGGAGGAGCAAAATTAATTCGACAGATAAGAAGGCAAACAAATAACGATATATTCAAGTTTCATGATAATGTTATGATAAAGTGCCATGAGCCCATGATATATCTAATAAGTACCTGTATTCCTAAACAGATCTGATGAAAAGTTGATGGGCAACTATCACAACAGATCAAGTCCCCTCCATCACCACAAATACCACATGTATCATCATCTGGATCATCTCCATCCACATCAACAGTGAAGAAATCCCGATGCAAGGACTCCTCTTGACTGTTCCATGCATCGATTTGGCACTGCAAAAGGGAGGATCCCGACTCCAAAAATATATTCTGGAATGGTTGACGCAGCTTGCTACCAGCATGCAGCTCAAACTTCGAGACTGTAAGGATTTTACTGCAGCAACCACAGTGGATTCCATCTCTTGTGACCCAACCTTCTAACATAACCTTTGTCCTTCTGCGGTTCATATACTGCACCTTCTCACTTAACTTTGCTGTCCCACAATCAATAAGCCAAGCCAATACTGTCCTTTTCCCCCTATATGGAACATAACCATCAACGTCCGAGTTATCCCCCCGGTCAGAACCACGGACCAGAAGGGTGCATCTCCCGATTACTTTACTTGTTCTTCCCTGTATGAAATTAGACTTGGAAGCTTTCCTTGGCTTCTTATTCAGTGAATCATCACTTAAATCATCATCGCTATCTTGATCCACTTTAGACAGTTTCCCTCGCAACTTCTGATTCTGTCTCATATAAGAACTTAGCCGCTCCTCACTCTGATCGCTGTCTGAGCTCTCTTCAGCCTCTTTTCCAGAAGATCTCTTGGCACTCTTGGACATGCTATTTTCCTTCCTCCTCCTTTTCATTTCATCAGCAATTTTCTTTTTGGTTTGTCTCGTAAGTTTATTTATCAGATCTTCAGATAGAGGAGCAAGTGAGGGGGAACCAACCTTTGCTTTTACCTTATCATTGTCTTCTTCCAAATGTTTCTTAAACGCATCATAGGCCTTGATAATCGACCAGTAGGCTGATCCACTAGGGTTGATATACACAGCATCTAAGTAGTCTCTGTTTCGTCTTGGTCTATAATCTATAGTCCACCCTGCATCGATCAGCATCCCTCTTATCTTCTCACGCAACATTTGCTTTTCAGTACTTCTACCACGCTTTGCGTTGGCTCCTTTACCTTCTTTGCCCTTCGCAGGAGGAGAAAGTTCAGTGCTCGGAGACCTTTCCGCCTCCTTTTTCACTCCTTTCTTCGAGCTCAAAGCTTGAGCTTTGGGCGTTGCCAATGCCAAGACTGCCTCAGTCTCATCAACAGCCGAATCCCTAGCCTTCCTGTTTTTATTAGAAACTGGATTCACCTTATCCAACTTTATCTCCCCTTTCGCCTTCCCACCACTTCTTTCCTTGCCAACTAACAAGCCTCGACTTTTAGGTGTCTTTAAATCCGGAGAAACTGGCGAATCTGCCACCAAGTCCTTCACCAAAGGGTCACGATTCTTATGTTGAGAAGGCGAATCCATCTTTTTCTTCTTATTAACCATAACCTTCAACACCCCGTTCTTCCCCTGCAGCCTGATCGACTCACCAGCCGTCTCCTGATATTTCATCTTCAACGAAGAAATCGGCATGTGTGCCTCATCATCAGACGAGCCGAATCCTTTACTCCTCATGCCACTGGCCCCTGCATTCTTACTCCTCCCACTACTAGAACCATTGAAATACGAACCTTGCTTCCTCTTATCCCCAACAATTTTCCCACACGAAGTACCACTAGATTCCTTCACATCCCCACCATCATTCCTCCCAACCCTCTTGAATCTATCCTGCAAAAACTCATTCCTCATCTTCTTCCCATCAAATTCATCGTACTCATCAAACTCGAACAAATCCAGCCTACTCCTCTTCTTCTCAGCACCAGCATCGCCCTCATTCTTCTTACACCCCGTTGCGCCCTTCAATCTCTTCTCGGTCACTTTTCTTCTCATAAACTCTAAAGACTCGTCATCATCACTGCTCGAGCTCGAGCTCGAACTTGAATCTGATCCACTTTCAATCAATCTAGCCCTCTTTTTCCCCTTACTGCTGTCACCAAATCCTGCCCCCGAATTCTTATTCGTGCTCGCCTTTTTTATTATCAAACACCCAGACGAGCTCTTCTTCTTCAACACTCCTGATCCTACTCTCCCTTCCATCACACGAATCAACTACATAATATACATAACAAGCCCCTTGAATTCCAATCAAATTGCGCTTAATTCCACAAGAATTCACCCCCAAATTGCCCAAGAAAGATATTTTCTTGAACGGGACTCTCAATTCTGCTCCCGACCCTCGACAGATCTGAAGCGAAAGTAATAACTGATAATTAAGCAATATATAATTATCTTTACCTCGCCGGAAATCCGGAGTGTGTCGGCGGCGAGTTTAATTCTAACTACGTTGTGTAATTTTCCGGCAAAGCAAAGATAGAAAGGCGAAAGGAAATTGGAATTACAGAACAGAATGGGAGAGAGAATTTGCTTTGCAATTGGCTTTCCGTGAGTATATATGTTTATATGTATTTCATATATATAGAAGCGTTTTGATGCATTCTGGGAAGATTTTGTTTTTGTAAGAATGTACTAATAATAAATATAAATTGTATCTATATATATATATATTTATTTTTTTTGAGTTGTATAAATTGTACTAGTTGTCTGTTAACTAGTAGTTATTTTTTCTAGAGGGAAAATTGTATAAATTGTAGTACTACCAATCAAGAGACTTAATGCAGTCCTTTAATAATTTTTCGAAAATATTAGCTAAAATAAACCTGTGAGTGAGGGATAATAATAAACTTCTTTTTAGTCAAAATAAAATTCGAAGCTCTTAATTTCTATTGAAAGAATTCTTTACTCATTATTTTTTGCATGAAACAAAAAGACTTTCTATTTTGGCTAGTGATTTTGTATTATTACGAAAATAGGAAAATCACTTGAATTTTTCACAATAGTCCATTTCATAGATTTTGGGCCATTAGGTCCAGTTCACTAGAAATTTGGAAGGCCAGCTTACAATCAGCGATCGAATATGCATACTTATTACTCATTTTTTTTATTATGTATATAAATTGGCAACGATAATCAGTTTCCAGAATTTATTGTACAATACTTATTTATTTTTCTAAGCATTTAGGTATTGATTGTTATTTCGTGTGCTTTTATTTAAAAAAATTAGTTATGAGTTGGGAGGTGAAGCACAATATCACGCGTGACATATATATAACCATAACCCGAGTCCAATTACAACCACACACCGTTAAAATTACAAATATATATATATATATATACCAATGATGATGGACTTAAATCTTTCATGTCGAGAAAAAGGAAGACAAACTCCAGTTCATATCTGAAGCCATTACGTCTTTGTTTAGTTATACATGAGTTAGTAAAATGTACATCAACTCAAGCTGACAAATCTACAAAGCTGCACCAAAACTATCATCACCTTTGAGGATCCCTTAGCACTGTATGTATACGATCCACGAGCTTTAATACACCGGCCCGTTGCTTCGACCGAGGGAGGAGCAACAGGCCAGGACGGACACGCGCTGCACTACCCGACTACAGGAGGCTCAGAACCACCCTCCCTTTGTTCTGGCCTCATTGAGGCGCGCGGCAAGCTGTTATGCACGCGATCTTTCTTGCTCCCACGACTGTCAATTGTGTTTCACGTTCATCTCGGAAGTTATTCTGCACCATTGATCTTCAGTCATCGGAACTTACTTCCGGGCTGTGCTGCTGCTGCTCCTCGTCCCCTTCAAACGGGTACATGATCTCCTCAAAACGGCCGTGCACAGCCCCACATCCGTGTTTAGGGCATTGGAGGACTTGCAAGGAGTAGCCTGCATCATAGCCATCTGAGGTGCAGATGTCACAACAGTTTATGGCCTTGTTAGGGCTACTCTCTTCGAACCCGACCCCACTTCTCCACTCGGGCACCAACAAGGCGATCTCACCGTCTATCATCTTGGCAATCTCAGTCACATCTTGGTCCGTGATGTCCAGCTCCGCTACCATTTCAGTCGCCACACAAAGGGCCGTGTCCGTCTCAGTGTCAAACGGGAAGTAAATGTTGCGAACGGGGCCTGCATCGCCAACACCAAACATCAACACCATCACAAAAATTAACTACTACTACTTCTTTTGGCCCATGTTGATTCACGCAACTACGCAAGAAGTTGGGGAGGTGATTCATCTCTCCGACGTCGGATTCTCAATCTCGGGCCACAATTCAAACTCTTTCAAAAAAAGGCTAAAGTTCAGATAAAAACTATACTTGCTAATGCACGTGAGAATCTAGTCAGGTAAGTCATCTTTCCGTTGCTAGATTCTTGATCTCGGGCCGTAATTACAGCTTTTTTCATAATTCTAGATTTTAAAGAAATAAACGTAAGGTGAGGACATGTTTTCAAGAAAACGCCAAAATTCGGGGCATAAATTATACTTATCCCTAACTTTTTTACCTTCCTTGTCCGCTATCCTTAGTCGGAGAAAGATGTTGTCGTCTTCCGTCCTCCTCCCTTTGATCACCACATCTACGTTGCCTGAGTAGTCATCATCTTGGCTCGTAAACAGATCAATCTCATTGCCCTCATATTCCACGGAGTTGCAGTCTAGGTCGTTTTCTGGTTCATAGCCAAGAAAGTTATTGTAGCCATTGACTAAAGAGCTGTTGGTGCTGTGATGAGCACTCAACAGATGATGGCTCAAAATCGGGCCTAACTCGTCGTAGTCCCTTTGATAACCCGTTGACGGCCTTGTATCATAAACGTAGTCGTCTATCTGCAGGAAGGGATCGTTAAGAAGCTCCCACGCGGACAACCTGTCCGCAACGGTTGCTAGGCATTTCTCAACAAATCTACGAACCTCAGCATCCTTAACTTTATATAGAGCATCGGGTTTCTTCCCCTAAAACACGAAAGAAAGAAACATTTCACCACACAATGCAATAGGTAGCATTCCAAATACGGCAACAAAAGTTTTGAGTCCTTACAGATATCACTTTCTTATAAATTTGGGCCGGATGAGTACACTCGCTGTATGGATACTCGAATGTCACCATTTCCAAAATGCACATTCCAAACGAGTAAATGTCAACTAGTTCATTGTATTCCTCCTCATACACCTCCGGAGCCATGAACTCCGGTGTTCCTATTAAAGTTCAAGAATTAAGTACCAATTTTGACCTACTAACAAGATTTTCAAGAATTTTCAAGAATCTTGGAAACTTTTACCTACGCAACGAGCAGCGTGCGATTTCCTGAGGATTGCAGCAAGGCCCAGGTCGCCAATCTTCACCTCACCTTGGTTCCCATTGATGAAGATGTTGTCACACTTGAGGTCTCGATGAATCACGGGTGGATCGTGGCTGTGGAGATAGAGAAGGCCTTGCAAAATCTGCCTACACCAATGCTTTATTGCTCTAATATTCACCCTCTTATGCTTCAATCTATACCTATTTATTCCAAATCAACAACAAAGATTAACTGAACAACCTAAGACATATCAACAAAAACATTAAGTAAACAACCTAAGACAAGAGCACTCACTGTCTAAGGGTGCCAGAAGTGAACATTTCTGTGACAAAATTGATGTTTCTATTTGCCGTATCGACCCACGAAGTGCACAATTTCATGATATTCTTGTGTTTTAGAGTCTTGAGAAGATGTATCTCACAATACAGCCTCTCAAGATCCTCAGGGCTCTGCAGAAAATCATATAGCTTAACTTGGTTCCAAGCTACTTCTATCCCTTCATACTCATCAAAAGCTCTATAACTGCAACAGATAAAATAAATGATGAAAAAATATAACAAGCCCAGAATTTGATAAATCTAATTGGTTTCCTAATTTATCATAAAAGGGCTAATGTAGATAATATACGTACACAGTCTTTGAAGCCCCTTTTCCAAGAATCTCATTGTACTGCAATCATAAACAAAATGACAGCTCAAAAATTCAAGTTTTATGTAAAGATTCACATCTCACAAATTCAAGAAAATCAGCAAGAAATAATGTCAATCAAGAATTTAAAAGCAAATACCCTTCCATATCTCCCAGTAGGATCAACTTCCACAAACTCAGAATCTTCTGAATCAAGATCAACAACACCATTCATTCCTTAACACTTATCTAGAGAGAGAGAGGGGGGGAGAGGGAGAGAGAGATTCCCAATTCAAGAATCAGTAAAAGGGATCTAAAATGGCTACCACAAATCAAAGATTCAACAAATGATTATCAAGAAAGATTAGGCCTTTAAAAAGAGTATTCCCTTTTCTAGCCCCAACAAGCAACTCTATCCCTCCACTCCCACCTCTCCAAATCCTCACAAAAAGACAAGTCTTTTGCCCCCTTTCTCTCCCTCTCTCAATGCTTCATCGCTTTCTATCTCATCACGAGCAGCAAAACAAGAAAAAAATATCAAACCACACACGCACAACACACACTAATTGACCCACAGCTTCACCTTTTTCTTGCCAATGTATATGTAAAGATAGATGTACGTATCTAAATTTTATGTATATATTTATTTCAAGAGAGACAGGGCTGAAACAGCTTGCTAGAAGGGGACCAACAACGTACAATGGAGCAGTGTATTTAAAAAACAAAGAAAAGAAATAGTCTTGTTGTATATGTGGCATCTGGCAATGACACAAGTGGCTGAGCATAAATTATTGCAGAAATATTTTTTACGGAATTTGTGTGTATTTTAAGGAAATGAATTTCGCATCTCCATGATAATGTGCTTTGCAAATTTCTTCAAGATTGAGTCTTGATTGGGATGGCTGTACTTGGGCTTCTGCACCTTGTCGCTTTGTCTCTCTAGTTATAGATTGTGTTTAGGAAAAAATGGGATTTTTTCTCTTATTGCTTTGTGTTTGATTACTTCTTTCTTTAGATCATAAATTGGATAACTGAAGCGTCCCTTTTTCTCTTCTTTCTGTGTGATTAAACAGAGATACAAATTTGTAACTTTGGTTTTTTGAAAGGATAATTGGATCGTTTATTGAGTGTAAGTGAATATGGATTGAGAGATTCCCATCAATTTTCACTGATTCAGTACTTGAAATCACAGATTATATGTTAACTTGAATATCAAAAGAATTAAAATAATCCTTCTCAAAAAAATAATCAAAATTATCAATTTAGATTTGACAGATTGAAATTATCAACGTATGGAGTAATGTGCTTCGTTTTTTTTTTTTTGAAATGTTTTTAATAAGTTCTTGATCGAATTTCTATCGATGATTCAGATAATAACTAAATAGAAACTTTTAAAAATAATTAAAATCAAGATATGTGATTATTTTTTGTGTTTGATGTTTTTTGTTCCTATCACCTATGTCTCCTTTTTCACTTTGAAGTCCTTAATTAAAACTCCTAGTACTCCGTTTTTCGAGTCATAACTATAATGGATAGAACTTAAAAAAACAAAAATAAAAGACACCTTTTTCTTTTTTCTGAAATACTCATTATTATTACTATTATTTATAAATGATATACACGGAATATCTCAATTTAAAAGCCCACACAGACAGAGGTGACAAAACACTAATTTACGTAACAATGTGAAATGTGCCTTCATCCAGTCAGCTCATGACATAAGCAAAAACAGATTATAATATACTTTTTTTTATAAAATTATATACTATAGTAACTTCCTCATGATCCAACCTCAATTAAAATATTAATTTCTCTTTTTTAAATTTACAATCCAACCTTCATCTTATTTCTATTCATATTAGTGACTTTCATATGACCTAACTTCAATTAAAATATTACATATTAATTTTGTTAATGTATTATTTATTAATAATTTTTAATTTATTTAAATATTTT
>JAYJMF010000066.1:1173437-1198270 GCA_036873715.1 Salvia sclarea
GGGCATTTCGACGAGGTTATGCAACATTTCAGCGGGGGAGCCGAGGTGATGTGAACATGGAGCTTTCCAACGAGAACGGACTGCCTAATAAATTTAATTTAATTTAATTTGACCAAATAAATAATTTTGATTAAATATTTTTTTGGTAAATTGCTCATATCTATATTTTTATTAAAAGGTAATACAAATTCCCAAATTGATTTCAAATCAATTTCTTTCAAAATCAATGGTTAATTATATATGGTTTCTTGATGAACTCATATTGCTATATGAGTTTGAGACGATTAACATATAGTAAAATTATTTTTAAATAAGATTTGGGACATGTTCGAGTATTCTAACGAGCTGATGCAACCATACATCGTCTCCGTGAGGCGATGCAACCCTGCGTTCCAGCGAGACAAGTCGAGGTGATGTGAACGTAGAGCTTCCTAACGAGGCAATACTACTATTTGAATCTCACAATTCTTTGCGGTATATATTACAATTCTTTAGGGGTGTATATAGTCTTCACGGAAATGTTTAAGGGTGTATTTGCACATTTTGTCCTAATAAAGCTATTTTATACAACTTTTGAAACATATAGCTAAAAATCGAAGAAACACCTTTCTCAACGTATTTTCTTTTATAATTTATTATTAGTATTTTTCAAATAAAGTTTTTCTTTTTTGCTATGTCATATTTATAACATAAATTGCTTAACGTGTTTTCTTTTATATTTTTATATTATTAATTTATTATTATTATTTTAAAATAATTTTTTTATGACGTAAATTAATTTTCCGTCGAATTTCGACGGGCTACATATACTAGTAGCTCTATATATGACGTTGGCCCTTGCCAGCTCCATGCGTTTTAATTATACCCTATCAATTTATTTATCATTCCCTGTCGGCATTAATCAGCCACAATTCCAAATGGTAGCAAAATCAGGAATAAAAATAAAAAATTCGGTAATTTACATGAAGATTTTAAAATTCGTATATTGCAAATACATAATTTGATGAAAAAAATCAATAATTTACATGTCAATAACCCATTAGTATATACAATGTTTTATTTAAAGAAAAAATTACGTTAACTCAATATTTTTCACTCTTGTAGTATTAATTTATGTATGAACTAAAGCATGAACTATTGTGGTCTAGGCACACACCACACATATATAATAAACATTAATTTATACATACTACACGAATAATGATTATTCTCATAATGGGATATATGGCTTACGCCATGCAATTATTTAATTTCCATTTAATTGTTTTATGACTCAGATACCTTGTTCTCTTCCACTACGTGTATTCCATCATCTCCCTCTTTTTATTTCTCGTCAGCTTCCAAAATCAAATTAAACTATTAGATATTTTTACTTTTGTTTATTCCCATCTCAAACATGGATAACACAGATTTGTTTTTCCAATATTCCATCAGATTCCACACTTACACCAATATTCCCATCACTCTATAAATAGCTTCCCTTCCCACCTCTCCATTTCTTAATTAAACAATCACTCACTCAACTCTTCTTGCTACATCAAAAAAAATAGAAATTCAAATAATTAATTAACCAAACAAAAAAAAAAATGAAGAGTGGTGGTGGGAGTTTATTCAACACTTGCAAACCCTATATTGCAATGATCTCATTGCAATTTGGGTATGCAGGGATGAACATCATAACCAAGATCTCTCTCAATGGAGGGATGAGCCACTATGTTCTTGTCGTTTATCGACACGCGATCGCCACCGCCGTCATTGCCCCCTTCGCCTTCTTCTTTGAGAGGTATGCACCGTCCATCAATCAAGATATATCTTGTCGTATATACAAACTTTTCTACTTCTAGTTATAGAAAACAAAAATTGCTCAATTTTTATTTTAAAAAAAAATTACTACTGAAGAAAGAAAAATACACTCACGCGTTGCGTTGATAATTAATTGCTCATTTATATATGTGTTGTGACATTGCAGGAAAGCACAACCGAAGATAACATTCCCTGTGTTCATGCAGATTTTCATCCTCGGCCTTCTCGGGTAATTATTTAATTAATTCATTTATTCTCCCATTAGTACTTTCTATGTCTCGGAGATATTGGCTTGTTTCTTTTTTCAAAATTTTTATCTCCAAATAATATATAATATTTCTATCATTATTTTATACTACTTTGAAGCCTCCTAAAATCATGTATCCAAGAAAAAATGTGCCAATATCTATAAGGAGAGGCTCGGATAGAAATACTTACTCCACATTCTAATAACCATAAACGTCAAATTTAGTCTGTTGATCTTGATTAATGAATGGTTCAAACTTATTCTTTTACGTGTTAAATAATGCTTTTTCGATTATAGTCCCGTGATTGATCAGAACTTCTACTACGCGGGGCTAAAGCTGACATCCCCAACGTTTTCGTGCGCGATGAGCAACATGCTCCCCGCCATGACATTCGTGATGGCCATAATATTCAGGTAAATATATATACACCAACGAGATGACTCGAACTCCTGACTTGTCAGTCATCCAGAAAAACCAACCAAAAAAATCAATTTTTACTTAGTTTTTTAAGAAGTAACCCCAAAAAAAATATAGGATGGAGAAAGTGAACATAAAGAAGGTGATCTACCAAGCCAAGGTGGTGGGAACGGTGATCACGGTGGGCGGAGCGATGGTGATGACTCTGTACAAGGGGCCATTGGTGGAGATGGCGTGGACGGCCAACAGGCGGTCGGGCGGGGGCGGGGGCGGGGGCGGGGGCGGAAAAGAGGCCAGCGACAGGGACTGGTTGGTGGGGTGCATCCTGCTGATCATCGCGACGCTGGCGTGGGCGTCGCTCTTCATCCTGCAGAAGGCGGCGCTGAAGACGTACTCGAGCCACCAGCTGTCGCTGACGTCGCTCGTCTGCTTCGTGGGGACGCTGCAGGCCGTCGCCGTCACCTTCGTCATGGAGCATGACCCGTCGGTGTGGCGGATCGGCTGGGACATGAACCTCCTCGCCGCCGCCTACGCGGTGAGTCAATTCCAGATTGTCTATGCAATGCTTAATTTTATTATAGGAAGAATTCAGAATTTGATAAAATAACCAAATATTTCGACGTTTATGTAAGGTGAATAAATTTTTGGAATTAGGCTCTATAGTTAAAAAAGTGTATTCTACTAAATTATATCTAGAAAAAATGCCTTAAAACTTGCTTAAATATTCTTAAAATAAAAAAATCTTTTACTACTTTATATAAGAAAAAATGTAATAAAAAAATTACTCGATCAAAAACGAAAAAATAGTTCATTTTCAAATTATTTTTGACTTGGCTAATTTTAATTCCGACCATCAATATTAATACAATAGGGGTGCTAATAGAGAAAAAAAAATTATAATGTTAAAAAAAATTGCTAGAGGGTGCCGAGGGGCATTTACTCTGAGTGATGAGATTTATAGATAAAAACAATCCAAGCTAATATGTCGTTTACTTTGATGTATTGACGATGGATATATTACTTAATTTTGAACTTTTTTTTAATAATTTTATCGTTCGAATACGCAATCTTATGTTTTATCGATCTGTCTTGAGCAGGGAATTGTGACGTCGAGCTTATCATACTACGTGCAAGGGCTCGTGATGAAGAAGAAAGGGCCGGTTTTCGCGACGGCGTTTAGCCCTCTCATGATGATCATAGTTGCCGTTATGGGTTCGTTTATCCTAGCTGAGAAGATCTATCTTGGAGGGTAATTATCTAAAAATTAACTCACTAAATTAATATATAATGTTTAATTAATTTTTTTCATGAACATATTATTAATTAATGAGTAAATTACAGGGTGATTGGATCGGCTATAATCGTGGTGGGTCTCTACTCAGTTTTGTGGGGGAAATACAAGGAAGATCAAGAGCATAAATTACTTCAAGAAATTCCAGAAGTTGTGAAAGATAATAATAATAATAATATCAACAATAATAACAATCAATTAAATGGGATTAATGTGGGAGGAAATGTTGAGGAGAAGGCCATTGATTTGCCCATATTTGCTGCCCCAATCAAAGCAAATGATCATCAACAAGTTTGATATGAGGGACCAAATTATATAACTCCTCCTTTAATTATAATCCGTTTTATTTTAATGTGAGGAGTTATTTTTTTCAACTTTTGGTTTACTCTTCTTTTTGGTTGTTGATGAATCGATTTTGGATGGAAAATATCTATGTAAACTACTACTTTTGGTTATATATATGCAATGCTCATCTCTTTTTGCTCTATTTCAAGTTTTGCAAATTTAGCAAAAATGAATATATACATGCATAATTCACCTATATCCATAAAATATATACTCTCTCAGTCCACTATAAATGCCTCGTTCCAAAAAATGGCATTTATTTCATGAATAATTAGTCGACTTTAGTGGGACATGCTCTACCACTTTATACACAAAAATACTAAATTCTTTATCTACGTGCAGAAAATAAACGGGCTGCTTATAATCAAAAGTAGAGAGTATAAGATATCTAAATAAAGGAGATAATGTCATATATATTCTAATCCCACTTATAATTACTTCACAACTAATTCAAACAAGTTGATCAAAATATACTCATTGTTTTATAAAGGGATCTTCTTATACTTGAACTATGTTAAATCTAGCTATATATCACTAAATATGAGCACTAAAGAATTTTAGCAATATCATATTTACTGTATTAATCTTTGCTAAAAGACAAAAGAAAATATAGGATGATTGATTACGCATGCATACTTTTTAATATATGTGATATCATAAGCATCTTTCCCCATTCTTGTAGGAAAGTGGAATCCAATAAGTTGTTACTATTAATCATGATCAAGACATATAAAATCAGAATCTTGTATATTTGTATAAGCAGTTGGAATAGGAGATGTGATTTATAATATCTTAAAATATGCCAAATGCATGTAATGTGTATTATTTCATTGTCAAATCTCTCTAAAATACTATTCTTATTCTTAATTAGGTTCCAAGAACTTCTATTATTCCTTGTACAATTATGGGGAATTTTATAAAGTGGGTTGAGATTTTTTTGAGTCGATTAATTAATATAGTGGCACAATTCGCAAACCAACAAATACTAGTATACATTGTAGTATATCATATAGTTATTTACAAATTAATTTTTGATAAAATACTAAAATTATTGTATATAATAATTCATGTACATAATGGATAGACCTTCTCACCTTCTCCATACCTCATGATTCTCATCTTGATTGTAAATTTGTAATATTGTCTCACACTTTCCACATAATTACATTTTGTTGTTGGCCACATTAAAATATTTCCATATATTAGAGTTGTTTTGATATTTAACCATGAAAAAGCCCAAAAGCAGTAGCATTTTGAAACTTGAAAAGTTAAAAGGTGATTAGGGCTATGGCCCAAAACTTTCCAAATAGAAGAGTTCAAAAGGCCCATTGCAATCAAGTTGTTGCTTATATTCTTGCTTTTTATTTTGTTCATAAAATGAATTTTGCGATTTCATTCTATTTTTATTTAAATTAAGAGTATGCTTTGCTCTTACCCCTTTTCTGTAAATCATAAGATAGTTTGTTCGAGAAAACAATACTATTTTGTTTCAATTTATTTAGAAAAATATTTTCAACATAGTATCTATAACAAAGATTGGCCTCATCAACTAGCACAATTCTCGAGACTGAGAGAAATTATTTCTCGTGACATTCAGTATTTACGAAGTTATTTTTCTTACAAGAATAGTAGGAAAGTGGCCAAATACAATATTTTTCACGTTCCTTAACTAACGGAATAATTCGAAAATTATAATTTCATGCTATACTTGGATAGTATTTTGATTTTGATTTAGATCTAAATCTCTATTTCATTTGCTTTCTCCTTTATTTACTCTCAACTTGCAAAACTTAGTCATAGATTAATAATATTTCTTGGGCTATCATGTGACTGGGATTTGGTTTATTTCTTTTTCTATATTTTATCGATTAATATATCAAAAACCTTCCAATATGTTGTGGTAGATTGTCCATACATATTTGGCCTCAAGTGTAACACACATTTCTATTTTTCCCTTTTCTCCACCAAGCAAGTTGGAAAGGCACGTGAGTCACGATGGCCCAAACTAAGCTTTAATTCATTTTTTAGAGAAAAAGATAAGAATTATATTATCTAAGTACAAATACTTAATACCAAAAAGGTGAGAGAAATAGTTTATTGCATGTTCATAGAAAATAGTGATGCCTACAAAGATGATGCTTAATAATTGATTATAACAATTATGTCGATCATAAAATCATAACTGAATATAGAATTAAAAACATTGATCCAAGTTTTCAAGTAAATTAAAGAGCACTATAATTAATTCGACGATGCTTCATAATTATACAAGTAAATTAAAGAGCAACATAATTAATTCGATGATGCTTCATAATTATACAATTATGTCGACCATAAAAGTATAAATGAATATAGAATTTAAACATTTAATCATCGATCCACGTTTCCAAATAAATTAAAGAGCAATATAATTAATTCGATTTGATTATGAGGGTGGGCCCTACTCCCACCAACACATTTTTGTACAAATCTAAGGTTATGCAAAGAATGCACCTACCTATGTAAGAATTTCTACCACGCTTAGCCACGTGTAGAGTTTTCCGCTTATCATTTTATTAAATCAAATTAAATTAAATGTCCCTTTAAGTATTAGGTGTACTCTTTTCTTACATAACACTATTTTATTGAAAATCTTCTCATTTATTTTATGAACCTACCAACATTTGATAGAAGGCAAAAACTAAACCGGTGAACTTCAAAATGTTACTTAGACTATCCCACCTCAAATTACCCAATATATTTAGACACGTAAATTAAAAAGATATATATATATATATATATATATAATTTGAGAGATAAAATGGAGTTTTTCATTTAATTTATTCTCATATTATATAGATAAATATTGACCCAAAATGAGATTTGAGCCGTTTAAAGTGAGACGAATAGAGTATTAATTTTCAAAATGAAAACAATTCCATAATTAGAGACGTAGCGAAATTGTACCAACATATTTCATGAGCGAAATCTAATACGATGTTATTAAAATATATTAAATATTTGTGAAATACGGAAAGAACGCATTAAATTAAATGATTCATTATGAGTAACTAAAAATAACTGAATCCAATAAATTCCTATCTGCTAGGGAGAAGTGTTACACTACTAGACTTTCCCAATTATATATTAATCGATACCATTAAATAACCATTGAAATTGCATGTAAGATTGTGACGAGAATGGATTGGTAGTTGAATAATTTGTCCCTTTCGTACTTATATACATGCGTTTTAGATGTCTGGAATTTGACAATAAAAGTTAAGATTGTCTGTGCATTAGTCTATTAGCATGGTGATGTCTCATGTCAAAGATTTAAAATTAAGTTAATATTTAAATATAATCTGATTTTATCAATTTAATGAAATAATTTATTATATAATAATAAAATACAATACAATAATTGTTCTTTTATTACAATATAGCAAAAAATGAGATTTAATACAATAATTGTTCTTTTATTACAATATAGCAAAAAATGAGATTTGAGAAGTATGTTTGTACAATCAACAATTGTTTGGCTATATGTAACTATTTTAAAAGTTAAGTCACTAAGGTACTATAAGTACCAAAATCGAACCATATTCGAATATTAACCATTTTTAAATCCAAGCCCATAATTACTCTTTCGCTGCAAATATAGCCAAAATATGATATTCGTGAGCTATATTTGTATATTATAACAATTATTGTGCTATATTTACCTATTTTAAAACGTCGGATCATAGAGTAACATACGTAGTTACGTATCAAAGTCGAGCCATATTTAAATATCAACACTATCTAATTCCAAGTCCTATATGACTCAACTTTTAAATTTCAACTTTAAATTAAAAAGAAAATTATTACTAAAATTTAAACATAAAGTCAAATTAAAAAGTATGTCCAGCCTCGATTAAGCTTGCAAGACGCGAAATATTCGGTGTACAGAGTCTAAGAGTAAACTCGACTCGATAATAATCGAACCAGACTTGAACGGGGCAGTACTTGGTTCGGCTCGAATCAGTTACACTCGTGACGTGGTCTTTAAATTTCCACTAGGGTGGAAGAAGAAAAAAGAAAAATTGGATTTTGGTCTGAATTGTTTAGAATTTAATTGTAAGAAAATGAAAACCAAAAATTAAAATATCCAACAACCAGTCTCTTCTTCTTCTTCTTCCCTCCGCCGCCAACTACCCTTCTCCACCTGCTTCCATTTCCCCTCTCACATCTTTTTCCGTCTTCGATTTTCACTCGAAAATAATTAATTAATTTAAGTTCAAATATTTAATCACATGCGCACTTTAGCACTGCAGATATTTATTCATCACTATATTAGCATTCCCCAATAACCGTCAAATTCCTGCTTTGAGCTCCACCGCATCTCATCCATGGCGCCTCTCGCTCTCCTCCTCCTCTCCCTCCCAATCCTCCTCCTCCTCCTCCACGGCCTCTACTTCCGCCTCCGCTTCCGCCTCCCGCCGGGGCCGCGCGCCTGGCCGGTCGTCGGCAACCTCTACGACATCAAGCCCGTGCGCTTCCGCTGCTTCGCCGATTGGGCGCAGAGCTACGGCCCGATCCTCTCGGTGTGGTTCGGATCCACGCTCAACGTCGTCGTTTCGAGCTCCGAGCTCGCGAAGGAGGTGCTGAAGGAGAAGGACCAGCACCTCGCCGACCGCCACCGCAGCCGCTCCGCCACCAAGCTCAGCCGCGACGGGAAGGACCTGATCTGGGCGGATTATGGACCGCACTACGTTAAGGTGAGGAAGGTGTGCACCGTTGTTTTGTTTTCCCCAAAGCGGCTCGAGCTGCTCCGGCCGATTAGGGAGGATGAGATCACCGCGATGGTGGAATCGATCTACAACGACTCCGCCGCCTCCGGTGAGTTCATTTTCCCCCATTCTGTTTGCTCGATTGCTTTGATTATGTTTTTTTTCTTCATAAAATCTAATTGTTAATCGGTTGATTGTGGTTATGGAAGTGTTGTTGGTGAATTGGAGCTTGTAGTTAAGTAGGAGATGTGAGTGAAAATGCAGTAATCGTTCAATTATGGAAGTGTTGGTGAATTGAAGCTTGTAATTCAGTAGGTTTGTTGGTAGCTGGGATCTAATGATCGAGTGATTAGGAGATTGTGAGAGAAAATGGTTAATAGTTTGATTATGGAAGTTCTTTTGTTGAATTGAAGATTGTAATAAAGTAGGATTGTTGATTGCTGGGATTAATGATTGAGTGATTAAGATATGTAGGTGAAAAAGCTTAATTATGAGCAAATTAGGCTAAATTGAGTGTTGAAAATGTGCAGGGAAATGAAATACTTGAATTGCAGCTAATTAAGTAGGATTGGTGATAACTGAGATTAATGATTTTGAGTAATTAAGAGATGTGAGTGGGAAAGTTTGATATGAGCAAATTAGGTTGAATTGAGTGTTGAAAATGTGCAGGAAAAAGCATGGTGATGAAGAAATACTTGCATTCAAGTTTGTAATTATGTAGGGTTGTTGATCAGTGAGATCTAATTACTGAATGATTAGGATTGAGTTGAAATGCTTGATGATGAGCAAATTAAGGTTAAATTGAGTGTTGAAATTTTTTTGAGTAATTAGGAGATATGAGTGTAAAAAAATGCTTGATTACGAGCAAATTAGGTTTAAATTGAATGCTGAAAAATCTGTGCAGGGAAAAGTGTGGTGATAAAGAAATACTTGGCATCAATGGCGTTCCACAACATCACGAGGCTGGTGTTCGGAAAGCGTTTCGTGAACGCGGAAGGCGCGGTGGACAAGCAAGGGCAGGAATTCAAGGCGATTGCGATCAACGGGCTGAAGCTCGGTGCGTCTCTGGCCATGGCGGAGCACATCCCGTGGCTCCGCTGGGCCTTCCCCCTCGACGAGGACGCCTTCACCCAGCATGGGGCCAGGATGGAGCGGCTCACCCGGGAGATCATGCAGGAGCACACCCTTCTGCGGCAGAAGACGGGAGGCGCCAAGAACCACTTCTTCGACGCCCTCCTCACCCTCAAGGACGAGTACGACCTCAGCGAGGACACCATCATCGCTCTTCTTTGGGTGAGTATTGTTCTCGATTATACATAAGATTGAGTAGTAGGGGTGAGCAAAATATCCGAAAACCGAATATCCAAACCGAACCAAATCGAAATTTAAATTTGGTTCGGTTTTTCGGTTTGGTTTGGATTGCATTTTTGCCAAATTTCAGATTTTCGGTTTGGTTCGGATCGGTATATATTGAATCCGAAAAACCGAAATCAGAAATATATATTATAAAATATACTCCTATATGTTATTTACTTTTAAAAAATTATATATAATTTTTAGTTTACTTAAAAATATATATAATTCACTTAAAAGTGTATAATGTATAAAATATATAATATATTTTCGTTTTCTTGGAAATATGTTGTAAATTCGGTTTCTCAGTATCGTATTTTCTTGTAAGAATTTCGGATTTGGATCGGATTGAGCAATCTGTCGTCAATCCATTCAAGTAAACTATTGATTAGCTTGGATTGTTTTTTCTATCAGTTCTATCATGCAATAGTTTCGACCGACCGGGGCTAACTAGTATGTTTTGAGCAGGACATGATCGCGGCCGGAATGGACACTCCGGCGATATCGGTGGAGTGGGCGATGGCGGAGCTCGTGAGGAACCCGAGGGTCCAGCAGAAGGTGCAGGAGGAGCTCGAGCGCGTGATCGGCCACGAGCGCGTGATGACGGAGGTGGACATCCCGAACCTCCCCTACCTGCAGTGCGTGGTGAAGGAGTCACTGCGGCTGCACCCGCCGACCCCGCTGATGCTCCCGCACCGCGCCAACAGCAACGTCAAGCTCGGGGGCTACGACGTGCCCAAGGGGTCCAACGTGAACGTGAACGTGTGGGCCATAGCGCGTGACCCGGCCGTGTGGAAGGACCCGATGGAGTTCCGGCCGGAGAGGTTCGTGGAGGAGGACATCGACATCAAGGGGCACGATTTCCGGGTGCTCCCTTTCGGGGCCGGGAGGAGGGTGTGCCCCGGGGCGCAGCTCGGGATCGACCTCACGACGTCGATGATCGGGCACCTGCTGCACCACTTCAGCTGGGGGCCGCCCGCCGGGATGAGGGCCGATGAGATCAACCTGGAGGAGAATCCCGGCACGGTAACGTACATGAAGAATCCGGTCGAGGCGGTGCCGACGCCGAGGCTGGCGCCGCACTTGTACAAGCGCGTCGCCGTCGACAGCATTTGAGTTTGATGCTTTTTTGCTGCCCTTTTCCTCGTCTTGTTTTGCCCTCTCTCTACATTAGCTTTTGCAAAAACGTTTTTTTAAGGTTATTACACGAGTATTTTATTGAATTTTTCACTTGTTGCATAATAAATTGTTGGTAGCTATTTTGTAAGTGGAAATGTATTTTGTCCAATAGTTTGATAGGAATCCATCAAGTTCTGTAACAGATGTGAGATAAAATTTGGAAATTGAATTCATAATCTATAAAAATAAACAATAATTTAAAAAAAAGTAAATAATAAAATCTTAAGCTAATAGAGTGGAGCAAATAATGTATACTCATGAATTCAAAATTTAAGTTCCCAATAAATAGCTACAAAAAAAAGAAAAAAATTTAAATTACTAGCCTAGTGCCTACTTTCTTTTTCAAAACACATTTCTCATTTATTTTAGAAAATATATATTTAAAAGAATATAATTAAAAATAATACTTACAAATTTAAATAAATGGTCCAGATCTGATCCGAATCTATAGAGTCCAATTTTTAAAAATCCAGATCCTAAAATGCATATTTGGATCCACGAATCTGTACCGGGTCCAAAATCCATAACCATCTCTACCGAGAACACAATTAATTCGATTTCATTGTCAAAGAATTCAATCGTGACAAAAAAAAAATAGAATACAAAAAGTTAGGATCTTATACATGATAAAAGAAAGACGATATTTGGACCCTTGATCACTAGACTTGCTAATGCTATCGACGTTTCACACATTTTTGTGCTTCACCACTTATGCCGTTTCCCAATTCAAAAACCATTCTCCATCTATTGGTAGATCTCTTAATAACCAATCATTTCAAAGAAATTAGTGTTGGGAGCAACCAATCTATATACCAGCTGAGCACAAGTGAAAGATGGTCTGTCTACAAACCGTCTCTTACCGTTCGTCTTTTGCGAGAGCTACGTAGTTTATGGGAATCACATTGCCCACCTTAACGCTGTCCCTTCTGCCGTTCCCTCCAGAGAGCCCGAAACGAGCTGGCGTTCCAACTCTTCGACTGTTTGGCGTGGCGGCCATTGCGTGAGTGTTTGTGCTCTGACCCAGAGGCTTTTTCGCGCTTGGCTTCGAGCCAAACAGTGCTGCTTGTTCTGTAGCTATCTGATCTTGTAGCTTCTTGTGCTCCTTAAACATGCATCAAGTTTTAAGAATAAGAAGTTGGCAAAATCTTGTTGTAAATGGAAAAAAAAAAACCAGTGAATGGATCACATACCCGAGATCTGCGTTTGTCTTCTTCTTTCACTTGTCGGGAGATGATGAAGTCCTCCAACGTCCGTAGTAAAGGGGCCTTTTACGCACGAATAAGGAGCAAGTGACCCAAGATGTAACAGATGTAATGGAATACTAAATAGAATACATATGAAGTTGCTTTACCTTATTGTAGAGAAACTGCATTCCTTTCTCTTGTTCCCAGGCCTTCACTTTTGCAGTTAAGCTCTCAACAAGAGCTGCAATGCGATTTTCGAGGAGTTTTAGATTCTCATAGATTGATAGATATGCATGATTATTGCTCATATAACTTGCAAACATGGCAAATGTCAAGTTTCATGATTCATTGCTTGAGAAGAAACATATCTAGACAACCATTGTCCAAGACACTTCAACAAAAGTAACATTGTTTCACAAAATCTGGCTGTGACAAACAGTAAGTAGAAACACGAGTAACTAATAACTAATTATCTAGTGAGCCCTCAAATCAATAATGAAGAAATAACTTCACCAGTGAACTTACTAGATTGATGCCAATGGAGAGTATAAAATAAAATGACTTAATTTAGAAGCTCACATGGTATTTTGCTGACTAAGCTTCTAGCTTTCTCAGCACGTTTGAGATTTTTGTGCACTCCTCTTCCAGCACTGTACCGATTTTCATCCTTGAAGAAAGTGAAAAGAGTCAATTTATAGAACTCAACTAAAAATAATAGGTTATAAAGCAAGCATTTCTGAAGGACTAAAAGCATAGTAATGATGGGATAAGCTGTGCACAAATTGTATTACTCTTTCATACTCATCAAGCCAGCTTTCCTCTTCCGATGCATGTTTCCATTTCTCCACCTTGTCCAAAATGTCCTTTCTGCTATGAGCCTGTTCTTTGGCGTATGCGATCCGATCATCCATACTTGATAAGAGGTCAGAAAGATCACTAGTACCTGCTGTTGTACATTTAAACAATTAAATATCAACATGAAAGAATCAGAACAGAACTTATGAACTTATAGCAAGTTATTCTCATTGTTATAATTTTTTCCCTTAAAAGGTTTCTTAGCCAAACAAATTCCAAATATGAAGAAACACCAACCAAAACAGAGAACATAACAAAATCAATTGACAAAGGGTGGGAAAGAAGGGGGGGAAATTAAGGTCATTAAGAAGACTAGTTTGCATGACAAAAACATAAAGATAGATGGTCTTTATTTTCTTGCATTTCAAAAGAAAGAATATCATGGGAACAGAAAATTAATGACAGGAAGCTCTCAAAGTAGAACTATCGGAATAGCAGGCAGTAAGCAGTAAGCACACATATATGAACATGTTCCTAGTGCAGAGCAGATATAACATAAACTAGTACAGTATGACAAAGATGAAACTAGAAAAGAATAAGCGAATAGGACCAGATTCTATAAGAGTGATGAGAAGCTGTCGTGCTTTATCAATATCAAGGTCCATGTGAACCGCTTTATATATCTCTTCAAGCTCTGATTGCCTCTTAAATATAAGCTCCTTCATCTTACTGACTTTCAAAACATTCAGGCTTTCAATCTCAACTTCAGCCTACAATTTATCAAAATTGCAGCAGTAAGAAATTGTAAAATCACATTGACCAGCAAAATTAGCAAAAGGGACAAACCTGCTCGATGACATCAACAGATAGAGATCCAGGACTCACAACCTCATCCACAGTGGAAGTGATCAAATGTGTAACACGATCAAATTTTTTTTGCTCCTCAACAGGGGTATCCATGAGGCCCCAGAGTTCCAAAAGGGTTCTGCCACAATTTTGTACCTGCATTAACACAAAGCAACAGTAAGGTCAGATGTGCAACTCAGAAAAAGATAACAGCCTCAAATTGACAAAGGCTAATTTTGTGTGCTCAACCGACAAACTGGTGCAAGTTGAATATAATGTAAAGTCAGTATGTGATCCAGTTATATGAAGGAAAGACAAAAATATAAACAATCATGACAGAAGTATTAATCACAAGTCAAGAAATTGCAAAGGAAACAATTTCTTTATGTAACTAGTGCATCCTGTTCACACCTAAAAGGCTAAATCTAGGTTGATTAGAGACCTAGTTCTTGATTGATCATACAACATACATAAAGTAAGAGAACTGGATGAGAGACATTATAAAGGAGTCACCTGCAGTAGTCGACGTTGCTTTTCTTGGTTCAGAGAATTCATTTCACTGGTTAATCTAGCTAACACTTCATTGCTTATGCTCCTTGACTGACCAACAACAGTATCAACAAAACTAGGATGGATTTTAGCCATTATCTTCTTGAAATCTAGAGACATAACAACCGAGAGTCCATGGATCGCACTGATCTGGCCACTAATTTTCTGCAAGCGCAGATTCTGCAATAAACAAATATGTTAAAAATGAGGTCCAAAGTTTAGTTAATTCATGAAAACGATAACCGTAAAACACGATCAAACCTTTTCAAACTGAAGCTCCTGGAGGCGAGACTTCAACTCTCCCAACTTCTTGGTTGTGAGGTCCACTTCATCCACTTGAATTCCATTAGGGTCTAAAACCTCATGAGTGTCGGTTATTTCCGCACTGATCATTGCAATTTGGAATTCTAGCTCTGAAATCTCTTTTACTCTCTCCTGTCTCTTTAGCTTCAAACTCTCCAGCGTAGGGCTTATAACCGATATTTGATGCTTGAGATTGCCATTCATCCTTTCAACCTAGAAAAAAAAAATTGAGGATTGTGAGCACACACACAATATCTCTCTGGCATTAGTGAGCACACACACACACACACACAATATCTCTCTGAGCACACACACAAAAAAATTGAGGATTGTAATCAACCTAATTTTGGCATTAGTGTAGGAATTTCACAAAACTATATCTCTCTGGAAAAGTAAATAAATGAATGCAGATGTTTCTGCTACACACACACACACACACAAAACCAAAAAATAATGGATTGTGAGTAAACCCGAGGCAATGAAACCCATTCTCCAAGGGCGGAAGTGAGCCGAGCGATTTCAGCTTCGGAATCGGCCAAGGACCGCTGCAGCTCCGCCTTGTAATTCCTGCTCCTCTCTACCTTGGTGCGGTATATATCGAGGCATTCCTGCTCCAGTTGAAGAAGGATCTTATCCCTCTCGACCTCACTTTCTCCAATTTCATCCCATATTTTCTGATTCACCGAAATCAACGAGTGTAATTAAGTAAACACTTCACGAAATTGAAATTGTAGGTAACAAAACTCGAGTATTCCGGCGACAGATCGAAATTAACTCGACGCAGAAATGGAAAATGTTCACTTAATCGCGAAGTTGAAGAGCAAGCGAGCTACTCGACATTACCTGCAGTTCGCGGAGGAGAGAGGCGCAGGTCGTGGTGGCGGATTTCGACAGCGACAGCGGCGAGGAGATATTTCCACCATTAGCAGCCATAGACATGGCGAGAGAGAGAGAGAGAGGAAACAAAAAAAAAAAACTAGAAATCAATTTGTGATCTTCGTTTCCATTTTAGGGATGATTTTGCGGAAGATTGTGAAATTTGTAAAGAGCAATTATTGCTGCAGATACGAATTTTGGGAGGGAGGAAACGGAAGAGGGGGCGAGGGCTTTTTCGGAATTACGCAAATTTTGGAGTTTATTTGGCGGGAAGAGTTCGATTTTCGTCGGGTTTTTTATATAGTGTCGCTATTTTTAAATTTATTGGAAATTTGGTTCTCAAACGTGGGGGAAATGTGGCTTAACACACAAAAAAAAAAAAAAAACAATACACCTCGATTTTATTTTTAGTTTTACATTTTTATATTTTTTATTTGTATTCTTGTTTGTGTATTGGTTGTTAATTAGATTTTACAATATTTTAAATTAAAGGAGATTTTAGACAAGTCATATGAAATTGAAATATATTCGTAATAAGTTGTCTATTGTGAACAAAATAGTTTTAACATTCAAGGCAAGTTTATCATTATCTAATTTCAATAATTATGTAAACAATAAGTATTTTTTTCAATTCACATTTTTTTCTTAGTTGAAACACAAGTGGTATTGAAGTACCCACAAAGTATGGAACATGTATAAAAGTTGTTATCTCTACTTGTATATTTTTCTAAGACAAACATATTATTTTAGTATTACTACATTACAAATTTACAATACTCATACATCATCCATTGTCATATCTTAATTAAACTATTAAATTAATGAAATTAGAGACAACTAGAACCACATTCTGAACCAAAATGCCAATTAAAGAATTAATTATAGATTTGGAGCCATGAAATCACATCTACATCTACAAAATAAATCCATGCATTCGCCATAAAAATTGCATACTACCAAAAGACTACACATTTATTTCCAATATTTTTCCAATCAAGATCATCATGAAAATGGATTTAATAACATCCAAACTCAAATATGGCAACACAAGAATGGTACAACATAATGAAAATGGCTGCCTATTCTTTGCAGAAGTCTCTTGATTGGCTGGTGATAATTGATAGCTAATATGATTCTATATTCAAAGAGCATTGACAACAAATTAATACTACTAATAGAATGATACAATTTAATTGCCTCCTACCTCATATTTCCAAAATATTTACCCTCTTCATGCTCTTCAATTCTACACAAGAATACAAAAAATAGCCCTTCGACGACGAAAATGCACCTGAATATAGTGATTAACATAACCTTAATTAGCTACCATGATAAACTGCACATAAATATTCGTTTAAGGAAAGAACTTACATGTTTCACTCTGGCTTGTGGGTTTTCATCTGTTTCATTAGAGCTTCGAGCTCTTCGCCTTGTTGCTGCAAACCAAATTATGAATGTCGGTTTTTCTTTAACTTGAAGAAAATACTAATGCACAAAAAAAAGAAAATACTAACAAGATTCGATGGTTTACCTTGTGCAAGGCGGTCCACCATAAATGTGATTTATGTTGAACTGCACGCCACTGTATGGCCATCTCAAACTCGACCGTGTTGCCCTGGGAGAAGTGTGACGTCGACACTGCATTCCTCTTCAGAAGGGAGACGTTTTAGTAACTTACATTGAATATAAGCATAAAAGAGTGGGAAAAAAAGAGTGGGTAAGTAGCAGGAATTACTATGTCTTCGCGTTGCCTATAATGTTTGCCTCTGTCAATGCTAAGATGGCCAACAAACCTGTCAGCAACACCGACTTTTTTGAGGAATTTTCTTCGACCAATGATAGGCCTGTGAGAAAGCAGGTGCAAACTATTATCAGAATATATCCCAGGTACAAACTGTACCTCGTATTGCCTTGGGGAATTGAATAAATACTAAAGCCTTAAGAGGTAAACATACCTCCCATCACCGAGCACAAGACAATTACTGATCAACTCTGATATGACCTTATCTGCTGCTTCTCGAGTTTTGAACATGACAAGAGCTTGTCCTATAAAAAAAAGAACGTGATTTAGGGCCAGAAAATGCATTAATCAAGGGTTACAATTGCGTGAATGACATCACAAATACTATACCACAGTGTGGGCTGGAAAAGGCAGTGCATGGTACCATCTTCGCCTTAACGTGTTCTCTGAAAACATGCCAAACAATATCCTGATAGACAACAATGCAGCTCGTTACTCAATATATCCACAAAGTGTACAAATGGTTCAGGGAAATGAAAACTTCATCTAGCATGTATTACTTTAAGATATCAGTTTGGTATAAATATTAAATAGCAAGGGACGGAAAGCTGTTTCATATATTGAGCACGCTTGCTATAAAGCTAATATATCTCTGCTGGTATATGCTTCATAAACAGTATAACAAAGCTAATAAATCTCATAAAATCAACACTTATAAATGAAATACCTCAACTTCTGAAGCCGCGAAGGAAGGGTCAAGGTTATCTAATACTAGTAACGTCCCTTTTTCGTTTGCTTCATTTAACCTTGCCTCTGCCCAAACCTGGAAAATAGTAAAAGGGGAACAACTGAACAAGCACTTAACAATGATTGACTCCCATTGCAAGGTTTTTTAGTAGTTATCCTTTTTGCACGAATTATGTGATATTCATGAACACTCACCTCCAGCTTCAACCATTTGCTGGAATCCTGCAAGAAACATATGCAAATATGAAAAGAAGATACCAAGTTGAATCCGCAATCTTAGTTACTCATGAAAACAGTTCTTGAAAATTTAAACAGAAAGCTATTTGAAGGTGTCATTCTGAAAGACAATCCAACTATCAAATAGAAAAGGCTTTTGCCAAATTCATATGAATTATCTCTATAGAAGTCTTCTAATGGATAACTCACAATTGATTCCTTTTGGAAATAAGGATACTTTACAAATGAGAGGTAAATATCCAAATTCCAATGAAGCAAGACACGTAAATTGTTAAAAACTTTGTTTAACTCAGATAACGAAATTTCCCAATAAATATAAATAATATATGTGCTAAAGTAGAATAACTTACCAAACCAGGCCTTCTTGTGACTTCTGAGTACTTGTAACTGATACTTGTGCCAGCCCGTTGCTTATTAACAGGTCCTTTCTCGGTAAACTCGCTTGCCTTTGAATGCAAAATCTTCTTTGCAGAGAGATCTGTGTTTTCTCTGCAAGAAAACTTAACATGTTTCTCTTGTCCTGAAGCTTTGGTTGGAGTATTAGGCAATGCATCATCACTTCGATTACCTTTAGACCCAATACAAATTTAGTATCAAAATAACCCAATAGTAGGTATCTGTTCAAAAGGATTAATCAAAGGATACCTGAAGAGGCAAGAAGCTTTTTTTTCTTCGATATTTCAGATGGACCCTCTGAGGGGAAAGGCTCGTGTCTCTTGATACCACCTCCAGCTTGAGGCCGATCTTTCATAGAATTGTTCATCTGTCCACCGCTAGAAGAACAACCTGGTACATCAATTCCTGCATGCATAAAAAATAAATTGAAATCCTCTCCGATGATTGATTGATTGGTTAAACATAAACAAGCCAATAGTACGTAAAAGTTTGAGTCAGTCAATTCGAGACTTTAAAAGGTGAGTTTACACATTTTTCCTAATACTTTAAATTCTTTCTCATATCATGATATGAGTATTGAATGGAGATCTACCTCCCTCTAACCTGCTTTAGCAAAAAAAAAATGTGACTTACTGGAGATTACATCGGATACTTGTTCATTCGCAAGGCAACCTAACTAGAATGATACAAGTTAAAACAGTCTTTGATGTCCTCTTAAATATTATTATTAATGTCAAGACCTTCTAATTTCAACCAGTATAATGAAATAAATACTAATGAAACTTCAAGAAGTACTACCAATTCAGATACAAACCTAAGAAATAGTCAGTATAAGTTGCTTCACCATTTTCGATTGATAAATTCAGGTAAGTACAGCATTAATACAATGTACCATCTAAAGAAAACAGATATATTCACATTGTTATGTTTCTCCAAAGACAATAATGGCACAAGAAAATAATAAATAATGACAACTACTTTCACCCAAATCTACTTTGACAACTTATTTACTCCCTATATATGCAGGCTGCCGTTAAAATATAAATACCGCCATTCCCTTTCACCTCCAAATCTGGCATACACTAATGAAGTATACTCACATCTCTATATATCTACACATGCAAGTGAACATACATGCTGCCTGGGACCTAGTCAACCTTCAGTGAGTCTAATCAAGAATGCAGTTCTAATTGTTCATCTAAGAAATCTCAATTGCTTTTACATACACAAATTGCAGGCATATTTCACAGCTAAGTAGGCAGAGGAACAAGTGCTTACTGCAGTCAACTTTTTCACTCCTGGCCTTCATTTGTGCTTTAGGTTCAGAAACATTAACTGAAGCTGCCGAGCTTCTCCTGTTAAAAAAATGATCCACTGCATAGAGATTTAGCAATTGAATCAAACATGAGATAAACAACGATTGAATACAATGGATCATTTCACAAACCTTCAATTCCAGCAATTGAGCTCGGAAACTCCTCTAACACTTTACGTATTCCAACATCAAACGCCCGATAAAAGAAGAAATCAGCCGATGCCAATTCCTGTTGAGTTGGCTGAGGGTTTCTTCGGTCCTTCGATGAGCAAACAATGTTGAATTTCCCAATAATCGCTTCCTGTTTCACAATTTCAAAAACAAAAAGATGATGAAGGCAATTGTGATGGTATCATATCATCAGAAACATCAACGAAGCAAAAACGCAAAACTATACCAACGGATTAACGTTTGAAAGACCTTGCCCTTCGCCGCATGCGAGGAAAATTTCCCCATCGAGCGGCTTCACATCGCCTAAGCAGTTAACTATCTCCACCGGCCGGAAAAACCACACAACCTCGACCTTCTTCTCGCGATTCTCCGACTCCAGAATCTTCACGAGCTTGCCAATGTCGATCTGATCGTCGCGGCGGAAACAGACAGTGTCGTAGAGGCAGTACTCGATCCCCTCCAGCGTGAACGACTCGTACAGGTTTATCGTTCCCTTCCTCACGCCCCACGAAAACGCAACACTCTCATCTCCTGCTTTTTCCGTGTCTAAAATCGGCATGATCGAGGAATCTGGCGAAATTGGGGAGAAAATCAGTTGATAAAAGCACAAAAACACGAAAACGAGCAGAAATGGAGGAGAAATTGGGGAGAAACATCACATACCTCAGAAGTAGTAGACTTCGATTTTGACTGGACTAAGCCATGGATTTCTCGAGAATGCGTGCGGATTTTTGGGGGAAAAGATGATCTTCTGCTAATTTGCCTCTGAAATTTGAATTCTAACAAAATCGTGTAGTATTGAGAAAATGGTGAGGGGTGGGGGCTAGGATGCGCGGGGCGGGGCATGCGCGGGTGCTATGGGGGTGGAACTATCGTGCGCCGGGGGGGGGGGGGGAGGTGTACGGCCACCCCGTATATGGGGAGAGAGCCATGCAGTTGCAGAGCAGCGTATCGTAGCAGGAGATTCTGGGCGGCACGCGCACGCGCTCGCACGGCGCGTGGGTTTACGGGAAATGGGGTTTTGCATTTTTGTGGTTTTTTAGTAAGAGTGGAAGTGAATAGTCAAATCACTGATAAAAGTTATGACATGAATGGGGTGATGGGTGACAAGTCCATAAGTTCTCTAGTAGTTTGGATAATTTTGGATTAAATATAATCTTATTCAACTTATCACAATTACAAAATTAAAAAAAATGTAAATATTACCATGAAGTGATCAAACTCTATCCATGATCTTCTTTGCGGTTTGATCGGCGCAAATTTTAATAATGACTTTGAGTAAGGATACCTAGTGAGTGGAGTTTGAATCTCACTTGTTTGTTTGTGTTTATATATATTTCTTTATCTACGTATTTTTATAAATGTCATATTTTACTTTTTTATTTATATATAAATAAGTGTTATAATTCAGATATCAATGCAAATGTAGAGTAAATTTTTCAATATTATTCCAGAATCATTACATATTTTTCACCTTTTCAATTTTCTATGCAATAATTATGAGTAAAGGAAGTAAAATTACGATTTTTCTTTATATGTGTAAAATGATGTCATAGACACCTATATAAATAAGGAGAGAATATGTGATTTAATTACTCCGTATAAATTGAGTAATGATGTTGACATGTGAGAATAAAGGTCAAATAAAAAAAAATTAATGATGTTGATGTGTGAGGATAAAGGTGAAATAAGAAAGTCTTCTTGTTTGGCAAAAGTGAAGTGTAGAGTAGTAAAATTGTGGTACTGACGCATAATAAAAAAAAATTGGTACTGCGTGAGTAGAGAAAAAATTAACTTTAAATATGTGAATCATATTACTATAAATGGAAGTTAGTTATCCCTCCGTCCACCAAGAGTATACCATTTTTGCCATTTTGGGCGTCCACGGAGAGTATACCACTTTCCTTATTTGGCCTATACCCCACATACATTTTTTTATAATTTAACCCCACCCCAACTCAATATTTACAAAAATACCTACTATTCACTTCACTTTTTACCTTAAAAGTCAACAAAGTGGGACCCTTTCTCCACTCACTTCACCCTTTTTCCACTTTAACATTAAACAACACACTTTTCCTTAAAACCCGTGCCATCCACCAAAGTGGTATACTCTTGGTGGACGGAGGGAGTATATTTTTTTGGACGTACCAAAAAGAAAATTGTGGCATATATTTAGTGAATAGAGGGAGTACTAAGTTGTTAAATTATACACTCAAAGTCGCGGTCTCTCGTGTAGAGGTGTTCACGTGCCCAATTCCGAGTCCATTTGCGGTTCTACAAAGTTATAACTAAAATCGACCCATGGAGAAAGCTAGACGATATTGTTTTTCTTGAAAGTGCGGTTTCCACTGGCAATTTTAAACAATTGACGAATAAATCATTTCTATGTAAATTATTGTCGTTCGATCATTTGATATTCTCGATAAAATAAGCATTTTGACATATAAGACGACTTTCATAACTTGTTAACCGCGACGAACTTTGTCACAAAAGCAAGTGTTTGTCGTTGTCATAACTCCATAAAATTTCGTCCTGGTTAGCAAGTATTGGATGTTGACTCATGTGCCAAAAGGATACTCTCGTCAAACCCGTCAAACCCATCAATGTTCGATTTTTCGATAGGGTTGGTTGATGTAAATAAAATCAATCAATAAAAAGATGGGTATTGATTCACATTTTAAACTCTGATTGTTTGGTTTTATTTATTCATGTTGTGATGTTCTTGATTTATCTCGATGTTTTTCTCGAACTTATTAGTAGTTTTTTATCTCTAGCATGTACAATACGATGCATTTATTGACTTTATTTTCCAGATTGATATCCATGTGCAAACAAATCATTAATTTGTTTATAAGAGAATTTTCATTTGCTTTTTAAACAAAGTCTAATTTTGTGAAACGTAACTCACATAATTTCATTTATTGATGAAGAAATTGCATTTTCCAATATAAAGTTCATTTTTAATGAAAAGTCTACTTTTTGTAAATATACTATTGCATCGTGTGCGTAATTTTACTTTATTGTAAAAAACCTTATTTTCTTTTAAAGAATATTATCAATTATATAACATAAATAATATATTAGGACAACAATGAGCTGACGAATTTGGACGTGAAGCTCCATCTAACAACAAATTCGTTAACTTTTTTTTATATATATAAATTAATACATAAATTTTTAAAGGCCACGATACAGAGAACTCGAACCCGAAACCTTTGACCTCAGACATTAACTCCCTACCACTAGGCCAATACACACACTCGTTAACATATTTCTTCTATGAGCTATCTATAAAAAAAATTCATTTTTTTCCCAAGGGCATAGACCCCTCGTAATTCTCATCAACCTTTCTCCACGAGGGTGGAGCCAAATAAATGAATGAAACTATATATATACACATAAAATACGAGAAACAATATAAAATATAATATAAATATATAACTTTATAAAAAAAATGGCCGGACCCGGACGGTAGCTGAGGCATGCCCGACCATCCTTCCGCCCCTGCTTATCCACTAGCCTTTTTAGTTAAATACAACTTATTAAAATTCAATGCTAAATTCTATGAACGAATTTCATGGAGAAAAAAAAAATATTCCCTCCGTCCTGGTGAAGTTGATACGTTTCTTTTGGGCACGGAGTTTTAGGAGATTGAAAAATAGTATAAAGTGATGATAGAAATATAATATTATTTAAAATTATGTGAGTGATAAAGGTGTTTTAAGAAAAAAAACGTAACAACTCCGTTGGGACGACCCAAAAAGGAAAATGTAACCACTTCGGCAGGACGGAGGGAGTACTAACTTTTTACAAAATGAAACTTCAAACATGATTTATCCCATATGCATATAATAGGTCTAATATTGTGCCTCTTCCGTGCGGTACAACACAACATAATTTTATATACTTCAACGAATTTATGAACTGTCTTTTTCTTCTTTCGACAATAACGGTTGTTGAAAGGTCATAAAATCTTTTAAATGCTAACCAAAATTTATATAAATAAATACAAATCTATACTATTATTAAAAGGAAATCCAAATTTTGCAATTGATTTGAAATCAATTTGAAATTGATTTCAATTTCAATTTCAATGGCAATTTTGTAATTTTTCTAAAATTAAAGGTTTATTATATGTATTATATTATTAATAATTTAAAAAGTCCTAAGCACGTTTAAAATAGAAGTAGTGGTCAGTTTTTTGTTTCTTTTTTCTTCTTAATTATTTTCAATTATTTATCTTTGTTTTGAATATTTGTACAATTATAATTTAGAATAAAATATTT
>JAYJMF010000066.1:1205687-1221805 GCA_036873715.1 Salvia sclarea
TTAACAAATAAAGTAAATTGATTTAAATTTTTATAAATATATATTAAACCATTGATTTTGAAGAAACTACATAATTACCACTCAAATCAAAATCAATTTGAAATCAATTTCAAATTGATTTTCAATTTGACTCCACATTTAAATATAGTATAAATAGTGTTTGCTTCTCAAAAGTCAAAAAGGGAACATTTTCTTATGAATATTTTTTACTTTAGCTTTCTTTTATTTATTTATTATTATTATTATTATTATTATTATTTATATTCGGTAGAGGTTTAATATAAATGGACGATAAATTATATTTTGATATTTAAATAAGCAAAAATTATATGTTTATATATAAAAATGAGGAAAAAACCTACATAAATGTAATAGTATTGAAAAAATTGTCCCGACGGCTGTTGAGGTGCTTAGATCCTCCCATTATTTCAAGAACACAAATATTTATCTTATTTCAATATGTTACACTTGCACATCCGCCATAACTCGAACATCAATCTATAATCTATTTGGACTTATGTTTAGGCATCTATGTATATAAATTCGCAACTTCAAAATAAAACAATCTATTTCGACATGGTTTTATTTGACTTATTTTCGTTATTATTGAATAGATGTGGCATTGATCGATGAAACATGGTTTCGATAGTAAATGTCAATAAGTCAATTGAGTATAACGTCTCGAAATAATAAGTACCTGCCAACAATGCTATACTCAAATACATTATTAGCCCACATGCCAGCAAGAATAGATTTATGAACACAAAGTAACGGAGCAATCATAGGATAAGTAAACAATAGAAGATCCAAACTTTCATCTTCAACATTACAGAACACCACCACATTGAATTTCAACAGCCTCTCCTTGGTAGACAATCGGTTGCGCAAACTTTGCACGAGGTGTGGCTTTGTTATTAAGTACAAGATCTTTACAAACCATCAGTTTACCACATTCACTTATCTAAACTACCCAATCTCTATAATTTCATAACCAAGAAATATGCATTATATGGAGACAATAATTTCCAATATAATATATATGGATTCATTTAATCCAAACTTTTATCATGTTTTGTATTAATTGCCCATAACAATTTAAACATATAAACCTTATTAGTTGTAGGCAAGCGAGTCAACCCAATGCTTCCTGCAACTTTGGTTCTATATAAATCTTCCCAAGCTACCAATGCCTTCTTATTATTACAATAGATCTTGTATAGAGAAACTTTTTTGCAGATGCCTTCCACAATTTTCAATAATTTCTTAGAAAAAACAAACACTTGATTCTAGTAGTGTTGCATAACATTTAAAATACTTTTTATACTAGTTGTATTTTTTTCCCCATAACTCATAACCTTCCAAGTGCAGTGATTCACTTTATAAGTCATCTTCTTAAGAAAGAACTGTTTTTTTTTTTGTTTTTTTTATTTAATAAATTTTATATGTAGAAATAACTATAAATACTACTCCCTTCGTCCTATGAAAGTTGACTTGTATTCAATTTCGAGGTGTCCTATGAGAGTTGACACGTTTCATTTTCTGGACACTTTACTACTCACAAAATTTTGAATAATATATATTCCTATCATCACTTTATTCCATTTTACACTACTTTACTACTCTCCTAAAATTTTGTGCCCAAAAGAAAGGAACTAACTCTCATTAGACGGAAATAATACTAATTATTACTCTCTTCGTCTCAGCAAGCTTGAGGCAAAACTTTTGATCACGAGATTAAAAATATATATTATTTAAAAATATCTTAAAGTGAGAATGACTCAAACTAATTGCGACGGCTTAAAAAGAAATAATACTCAAGGTAGTTGGGGCGGAGAAAGTATAATTTAGACATTTTCTATTAGTAAAAAGTTGGCATCAAATGAAATTTAATTAAAAATAAAACGAAGACAATTTCCACCGTATCCAAGCACGTGCCTCTCACGCTCCTCCGCAGACAAATATCCCCGCTTGGCGCGCAAGAACCTCGAAACGATAAACCCTAAACCAAAAACAAAATTAGGGTTTTACAATTGCAAAGATTAAACTCAAATTGAATCTCCATTTCCGGCGAAGGAAGCTTCACTCGATGGAATGAACGCATCCTCAATCCGAACCGGTACCAATTTCGCACTCCCCAAGCAACCCGCCGCCGCGCACATGGCCTTCGCCGCCGGACTCCGCCTGCTCCGCTCTCACCCGCTCTCATTCGCCTCCGCCACGCCGCCGCGCCTGCTGCTCGCTCGCCGCGCGTCGGAGCACCGATTCCTCTCCGCCGCGGCGCCGCACCAGCGGCGGAGGTCGTTCGCCGCGAAGGCTTCGTCGAGGCGGAGGGAGGAGGAGGCGGTGGAGGAGAACGGGAGCGCGGTCGCGTTGAGAGATGGCGGCGGCGGCGGTGGTGGTGGTGAAGGAGGCGAGGGTAGGATTGTGGTGACGGAGCTGCACAAGGAGGCGACGGAGGCGTACATCTCGTATGCGATGTCTGTGCTGCTGGGAAGGGCGCTGCCCGATGTCAGAGACGGGCTCAAGCCGGTTCACCGGAGAATTTTGTGAGCTGTTTTGCTAATTTTTTTTTTTTGAGTTTTGAGCTTGACGCAATGCTGTTGCTTAGATGGTTCGTTAATCAGCTTAAATCAGTGATGAGTTTCAGCTGATCTCTTGCTAATTTTGTTGCTTATTACTGTTATATGGTGGATTAGAAAACCAATTATCTTCAATTTACACCTGGTTATGTAACTCAGTCAGAAAAAAGTGAATTTGAAGTTTTCCATGGCACAATACCTTTGCATGATCCTTGATTAAGAGTCCTGATTGGTCTATTAGGTTGTTTAGAATTGCCTTTGCACTAACTTATATCCTAGCTTTTGAATTTTCATTGTCAATTCGAGTTATGCAGCCCACACTTCGTTTTTGGCTCTTTGAGCTGGAGGTTAACTACTCCGGCCTGTGTCCTTTTTTTTTTTTAATGATACTTAATATTAAGCGTTGCAGCTGGCGCTTGATCAAAACTTTAAGTTTTTAAAAAAATAAATAAATTTTAATTATATATAATTATATATTTATAAAAATATTATTTAAATATATATTGTATTATTATTATTATTATTATTATTATTATTATTTATGGTTTGGTACTTTGGTTTGGTTTATTCCCTATAACTGTTGTCAGATTCTTCTCTCATACATTGCATTGCTGTGGACAATATTTTACTTATATTCTACTGTTTTTGTACTTGTCGTCAATCTCATTTATCTGATTTAATCTGATCTATTTGTTACATGCTGTTTCTATGCATTCTTTTGATTAAAGCCCCTTCTGACTGGAGTTTTTGATATGGATTAATAGATATGCAATGCACGAGTTGGGCTTGGCATCAAAGAAACCGCACAAGAAGTGTGCTAGAGTAGTTGGTGAGGTTGTATTTTGGTAGTACTTTTTCGTATGCATTTTACCATCCTTACATAATACGTGTGTTCTGTTATGATATGTGTTTCTCTCCTCTTTTCTTTCTTTCCATCTTTATTTCTTTCTTCTTATTTGATTAATTAATAGTTTTTGCGTGCTTGGCCCAATGCAGGTTCTAGGAAAGTTCCATCCACATGGAGATACTGCTGTCTATGATTCATTGGTTCGAATGGCTCAGGTACCTGTCAGATTTAAGGGCTTTCCAATCCTTTCAATACAAGAAATCATCGTGCATGTGCCAAAGGAGGCTTGGTTTTCTACCATCATTTTTTAATTTTATAATTGTTTATATTACTTAGAATGCATTAACTAGGAAGGGTATGCTAAAGACCACGGGAGATCAAAGCGGTCCTTGTCATTACATTGTTTTATTTGCCTTTTGCCGAGTGCTTATAATAAAAAAACTGAAATATGAGTTTACATAATATAGTGTGCCATTATTTTTAGCCCATGTAAAGCTTCTATTTGCCTAGTCTTATGAGTAAAAATTGCCATGTAAAGCTTCTATTTGCCTAGTCTTATGAGTAAAAATTGCTATCTCTAATGATGTAATTATGGATTTATGGAAAGGCATATTGTTTGGGGGCTAGGACCTAACTTCTTTTTTGAACATTTGTGTGCTCTCTCTACTTGCTTATTAACTGTATAATTAAGTATTAGTACAGGTGCATGTAAGACAAATCAGATAGATATGCTTGTCTTGTCATTCACCTATCTCTCTCCACCTGCGTCTTAGGATTTTTCCTTGCGCTCTCCACTCATTCGTGGTCATGGGAATTTTGGCTCTATTGATGCGGATCCTCCTGCAGCAATGCGTTACACAGAGTGCAGGCTGGAGGTAGTCAACCATAATTTTTTCTCGACCCTAACAGGGCTCCAATTTATAGATGTCCTTCCTAGTCTACTAATCTATTGAAACTAGTGAGCACCACTATGCTGTTGTTATTCTTTCAGGCCCTCACGGAGGCCATGCTATTGGCAGATTTGGAGCAAGACACGGTGTGTTTCCACTAATAATTTTTCCTATTTTATTAGTGATTGTATTTAATTTGTCTTCGCTTCTTTATTGACATGCATACATGGTGTAGGTTGATTTTGTTCCAAACTTTGATAATTCACAAAAAGAACCTTCTCTGCTTCCTGCTCGCATCCCCAACTTGCTGCTGAATGGTGCTTCAGGGATTGCGGTATCCAACTGAACTAGCTGAATTATTTTTGCCTGGCTCTTGACTTTTCTTTTGCTTGGCTGCTCATTTAGTAATAGTATCACTTCATCTATTATGTTTGCTTCCACGCATCCGCAGGTTGGAATGGCAACCAATATTCCACCACATAATCTTGGGGAGTTGGTAGATGCACTTTCTGTGTTGATTCACAATCCCGAAGCAACGGTATCGTTCTAACCAGTCAAGCATCACTATCTTCTGAACTTTTTTCATCTTATTGTCAGTTCTCTCATTGTTCTTTTTTGTGGTTGTGATTATTTAGTGAACTTGAATGTTCTGTTTTTCCAACATTGATGTTTCTATTGAAAGTAAGTTTATGAAGTGTGTTTTTATAACAGTTGCAAGAGTTGCTTGAGTACATGCCTGGACCTGACTTCCCAACTGGAGGAATAATAATGGGCAATATTGGGTAGGTTATTGCACGGCCACCTTCTCACTACAAACTAATGATATTGATGCACAACAAATTGAAAGTCTTCTGCATGCTTTTTACACACTTCACATGATAAATTTATTCCTTACATAACTGCAATTGAATTACGTGGTTTGCTTTTGGCAATTAGTCCTGTCTCCTATAAGTGCATAAATAGATTAAAAAGGTGCGAGTCTTATGGCATAAAGGATTAGGTGGAATGGAAAAAACTACTGTGCTATGCTACTGTACAGGACCATTGCTTTTCTATGTATTCTGGAATCACTGTTATTATCATAAGATCCCCTCTCTGCTACTTCCTGTTGACTGTATTCTATGTATCCCGGAAATTTATTTGCTTTTCAATCAAACACGACATGATATGAAATAATTTTGATATTCTTTTGTCCTTTTAAGTATTTTGGAGGCATATCGAACTGGACGAGGACGGGTGGTGATCAGAGGGAAAACTGATGTCGAGTTGCTGGATGCCAAGAGCAAGCGCTCTGCAATTATAATAAAAGAGGTTTCTTCTTTAGCTATTCTCTATTTTTTCTTTTTTTTGCTTTTAATTTATAGAGTAGTAAATGTTCTTAAACTCATGTTTTTTTGGGGTTTTGTTTGTTTACTGAAACAGATACCATATCAGACCAACAAAGCTTCCCTTGTTGAGAAAATTGCTGATCTTGTGGAAAATAAGGTATCTAAGTAATTGGTGTCTCGTGAATGTCTTTTATGAGCTCTGACTTATTCATATGTGGTTATATCTACCAGAGTTATTAAATGATGTGTGTGAGATTGTTTTCTTGTTCCACATCTAATGAATATGTTCTTTTCGTTTACTCTTTGGGTGGTGGGGAGGGGTGGAGGAAGATTGCAATCAATTTGGAGGGAAACTACTTACTATCTGCCTTTTCAGATTTATTATTGCTCATGTTACTGATCCCATTTTGTTATGACCACCCTTTTTCTTTCTGATAGACATTGGAGGGAATAAGTGACATACGTGATGAGAGTGATCGATCTGGGATGCGTATTGTTATTGAGGTAATCTTTTATCATTTGGTCACGTTGAATTTATTTGTCCATCATGAACTTCTAAGCTTGATCTAAATCATAAGCAACATATACATTTTCATGGTTATGGTTCTCATTTTTATTTATATGTTATCAGAATTTGATTTTTCTTTATTCCATCTTAATCAGCTCAAGAGAGGATCAGATCCCTCCATTGTTTTGAATAATTTATATCGTCTTACAGCTCTACAGTCAGCATTTAGCTGCAACATGGTGGGGTGAGTTATTTCAAGACCAATCATTTTGTATTTTTTTTCCCTTAATATATTCCTTTTATTTTGGGATTGTCCATCCTCACCTTTTATTTCTCATCCTAGGATTCTTAATGGCCAACCGAAGCTAATGGGGTTGAAGGAATTGCTTCAGGTGACAAGCTCTTGCCCCTAGGATTTTACTCTTATAACTTAAACTGATAATTTCATTTTGAATAATTAAGTTTAATGGATGAACCAGATTAAAAAATGTTTATAGATGGCAATTTTGACCATAAGGATTAACTTGTTGTCAATTTGCTAAACAAAAGAGAAGTTGAAATAATTTCATGAAGGAAGCAAAACCAGATTAATTCAATCTTGATGAACTTGATATAAAGTAAAATTGAGTTGTTTCATAAATATATTTTGTAGTGAGGCTACTCTTATTTATTTTGTACATCATTTTTGTGCAGGCATTTTTAGATTTTAGATGTTCTGTGGTTGAAAGGCGTGCAAAATTTAAACTAGCTCAAGCACAAGATCGTTATCACATTGTGGAGGTAGGCTAACATTTCCTGAGCGCTGTTGATTTCAGAGATATGTGAAACACATATTGTGTCCTGTCCTAAATGTCTTCTGGACCCATTTTCTCAATTGTTAAAAACTGGAAATATCGGTGGTTGTATTGGATTAAATGTGAATTTTATTATTATGCTAATTCAGCCTTTCTAAGATGCTAATGTATTTTCCCTTGCTTTGGGTTTCTATATGTAAGGGTATCATAACAGGACTTGATAATCTGGACAGTATCATCGACATAATCAGGAAAGCTTCTAATAATGCATCGGCAGCTGCTAGTCTAAGAAAAGGCAAGTTAATTTTCAATTGTTCTCTCATTACCTTCGCATTTCTCTTACATGGCAATATTCAAGTAAACATAATTATGACCAAAGCTGTAGCAATGGCTGATTCCATGCTAATAAGTTTCTGATTTACATATCAAATGGAAATCTTAGAAGATTAAGTTAGACCTGTCTGTTTCCGTTATGTTCTCTTTGGAAGATTAGTTTGAGGATTACAGAGATTTAAATATAATCTTTAGCTAAGAGGACTTAAAAGCTAACCTACCTAAAGGTTGCTTTAAATATACATGATCCCTTCCCGAGACTTGCTTATACACATTGTCTACGGTTTAAATAATTTACTCTAGATTATGTCCTCCACTTAGTACTAACATGTTTTATTCTCTTTAGGCACTACATAGTATAGTTGCTTTCTTCTGTGCATGGAAATTGATTCTATTTCGTTCCCCAGGGTATTACATAATTAACTCACTCCCAGTTCAAGGAATTTAATTCCTTTACTATCATTTTCTGCATAGCAGTATAAGTTTATCCTTTTCATATCAGATAGTATGTTGTTTGTTGCAGAGTTCAATTTGACTGATAAGCAAGCTGAAGCTATATTGGATATAAGCCTCAGAAAGTTAACGTCTCTTGAGGTATTTGTGTATACTGTGGTTTGGTATTTGTTCGACGGTAGCAGATGTTCCCCTACTCATTGATCTGTATGTTCTCCAGAAAAACAAGTTTATTGATGAGGGAAAATCATTGTCTGGACAAATTTCAAAACTACAGGAGCTTCTTTCAAGCAAAGAACTAATACTTGAGGTAGTTCTTCAATGGCGCCTTTTTGCTGTTTTTCTGTTGAGTCTATTCAAAATTATGTACTCACCTTTCATTTTTTCCATTCATTATTTTAAATAGGGATAAGGTTCAATTTTGCCCCATAACTATATCCCGAGGAGCACTTCGATTACTAAACTAATTCTCAGGTGAAACTTAACTTAGTGGTCAAGTGCTCCATGAGAAACAGTTGTGGTGCAATTTGGTCTTCATCCCTCCTTTTGTATTAGAATAGGAATATCCTGGATTTTTTTTTCCTCTCCTTTTCTTGTTATTACGACTTGGTGGAATAAATAGCTTGCTTTGTTTACTTGTGAAGGTGTGTCGTGTAGCTAATTGCATACTGCTGATTGGTAGTTTTTTTTTTTTTTTTTTTTGTAATAATTAGATGATAGAAGCGGAAGCAAATGAGATAAAGAACAAATTTTCTACTCCTAGACGTTCAATGCTGGAGGACTCTGATAGCGGTCAGCTCGAAGACATAGATGTTATACCCAACGAAGAAATACTATTGGTATGCAAATTTTTACATTGTTAGTTCTTAAACAAATTTTTTGCAATACTGTTGCTCAGGAATTTCCCATATTTACTTTTAGGCACTTAGTGAAAAAGGCTACCTAAAAAGGATGAGGCCTGATACATTCACTCTTCAACACCGTGGGACTATTGGAAAATCAGTAGGAAAATTGAGAGTGAATGATGCTATGTCTGATTTCCTTGTATGCCGTACCCACGATCATGTCCTTTACTTCAGGTACTTGTTTCCACTTGACTTCTTTTTTCGTTTTCTGTTTCTAGATAACTATTGGTATGATTTGTCTCAGCAAAAATCTCAGTGTCTGTCAAAGTATGTCTTTACTTCGGAAAGATAATACATCTTTTCTATAATCAACTATTCAGCTATGCAAGGATGCTTCACAATAATCCAGTTTGTATTCGATTTCCAACAATCAAATCATTGCTGTTTTACTTCCTTTTGCAGTGATAAGGGAACAGTATATTGTGCTCGTGCCTATAAAATTCCTGAATGCAGCAGGACTGCTGCCGGCACACCTTTAGTCCAAGTAGTGCCTTACTTTCACCGAAGTCTTTGGCTCGTCACGTTTTCCAAGTTTTGTTTAATAACCACTGAATTTCTCTTGGGTCCAGATCTTATCCCTATCTGATGGTGAGAGGGTCACTTCAATAATTCCTGTCAGTGAATTTGATGGAGATCAATATCTTGTGATGCTCACCATGAAGGGGTATATCAAGAAAATTTCTTTGAACTATTTCTCATCGATAAGGTCGACCGGAATCATAGCAATCCAACTGGTTTGTCTGCTTCTTTTATGCTTGGAGTTCTGTTTATTAAGCTATATCTTGAGCCTAATAAACTTTACTAAAACTAAACAGGTTCCAGGTGATGAGCTGAAGTGGGTCAGGCGTTGCTCGAACGATGATTATGTGGCCATGGCATCACAGAATGGAATGGTGATTTTGTGCCCTGCCGAGAATGTAAGTTACCTTGCTGTTTGCCTTCTTCGCTCTTTGCGAAAACCGAGCTTGGCAATCGCAGCTGCTGTACTTCCTTCAGCTTTCATGGTTACGTTTCAGATTTTAAGCCACTCCTAAATGTATGCTTTTCGTTGTTTGATTGTCGATATGTTTAGATGAGAGCACTTGGAAGGAATACTCGAGGTTCAGTTGCCATGAGACTGAAACAAGGGGATAAGATGGCTTGCATTGATATAATACCTGCATCATTGGGAAAGAAGATTGAGAAAGGCTCCGAAACACATCCGAATCAGTAATTTCACTACTACCGGTTATTATATACACTTTCGGCATGAGAGTAACATATCATTGGATACACCTCCGTGGCTTGAATTATTATTAGGCTTTAATTTCACTGCTAACAGTGTTTTACTTGACATGTTGGATAAAGAAATTTTCAAGAAATTTTGTTGGTTTACTTGTGCAGTGGGAAGGGATATTCCGGTCCTTGGCTGCTGTTTATATCCGAGAGTGGCTACGGAAAACGAGTTCCTGTCGCTAGCTTCAGGACGTCATGCCTGAATAGGGTTGGCCTGATAGGTTACAAGGTCTGTCACCTTGTCTCTCTCATCAGTTAAAGGAAACGAACTCGTTATCATTCCTCTAATTCCTTGTAACGATGCAGTTTTCAGCAGAAGATCGTCTAGCAGCCGTATTCGTAGTAGGATTCTCTGTCGGAGGTGAGACTTTTATAACCTTTGCGCTCTACTTTATCCGAGCATTACGAATTTACGATAGCTAATCAGTAAATAACTATTGGTCTAAATAGAGGACGGAGAAAGTGACGAACAAGTCGTGCTTGTCAGCCAAAGTGGAACAGTGAACCGGATCAAAGTACGCGACATCTCCATTCAGTCTCGCTATGCAAGGTAACGTAACGACTTCCCTTAGTAGCCGAAAAAGTGCATCTTCTTACCTCAAACGATTAATATGCAACGCCCGTTGATTTTCTTTGTGCAGGGGGGTGATTCTGATGCGCCTCGAGCATGCCGGCAAAATCCAGTCGACTTCTTTAATATCGGCAGCTGAAACAGAGCCCGAGGAACTCGAGGAGGCTGCAGCGTGAACCCGACGAGTCCCCCATTTTTGGCATGTAAATCTTGTAAGATCTTGTGATCCACCATGGGCTTAGGATTGATTCTGTAGTCACTTTGTATATAAACATTTCATTGGCCCTTTTTAGGCTGTTTATGTCTCTGCAGCAGTTTTCTTGAATTATTACTATTTTGTGTATCCGTGGGGAAATATTTGAGATGGGATCGTATTTGTCACAAAAAAGAGAGATGAGTGGTATTTATGTTTGATCAATTTTTTATTATATACTCCCTCCGTCCTGTCGAGCTTGTTACATTTCTTTTGGGCACATAATTTAAGGAGAGTTGAAAAGTAGTATAAAGTGATGATATGAATATATAACACTATTTAAAGTACGGTGAGTGATAAAGTTGTTTTAAAAATGAAACGTAATAATCTCGTTGAGATGGGGGGAGTATTATATTTCTATAGAGGGTACACGTTGGTGAGATGTAAAATTCATATTATGTGCAGAAATTTCGATGGTAAAGGTTAAATTGGAAATAAACATAAGTATACAAATTTCCAATGGCGGCAATGCCCCACTGTGGAAATTGTTGTAAGTATAGAAATTTTCACAGTTTGAGTTACTATCGATACAACCTCATGTATTAGTGATTTTTAAGGTAGGAGTTACTGTAAAAATCATCTTATGTGCAGAAATTTTGACGGTAAAGGTTAAATTGAAAATAAGCATAAGTATACAAATTTCCATGGTGGCATGCCTTACTGTGGAGATTGTTGTAAGTATATAAATTTCCACCGTTTGAGTTACCATCGATGCAAACGTAAGTATTACAAATTTCTAGAATAGAAATTACCCTAAAAATTATTGTAGGTGTAGAAATTTCGACGATAAAAGTTCCCATAAACATCCACATAAGTATTTGAATCTTCCACGATATGTTCTTTCCGTGGAAATCACTATAAGTGTAGAACTATTGTCTTATAATTCTCAGCTTCTTGTTACATATTGTGAAATATATTTTTTTGAAAAAACAAACAGACACATTCAATTTCATATGTGTAAGTGTAACACAATAGTGCCCATAAAATACACTACATAGCATAATTAAGTCGAGTCTTTTCACAAACAAATGCTCATATTTTGTATCCATCTTTATATTCTTGCAACAATGTGGCCATACAGATTTGCAATTTTATATTCTTGCACATTTTATGGAACAAAATTTCTAGATTAATAACCATGCTTGAAATATACAAGACCAATATTACAAGTTTTTTTTTTCTTTTCCAATTTTGCCCTCACAAATTACAGCATTCCATCACTTACTCTGATTTGGCTTCAAGAAAGTAGTCGCACATCACCCTTTACTGGAAAATTTGGGTGTTCCTCCAAGTTCGGTCGAAAACGACAAGAAAATTCGTTCGAAAAATTGACTCCCACGACCTCAATATGCAACCCTCGTCCCCGAATGTTCCAACGGGGTTTCGAGCTCAGCATTATAAAACTGTGAGAGAGACAGCAGCAGAGCGGAGGCGTATCCCGTCATCTTCCCATTTTCTCTCGGGCGCAGTAGCTCCTGCGATGATAGCCTACAAAACACGAACATAAAGATAAACGGTGAATGCATCGAAATTGAAATGTGACAAGAGTCAATAGACCAACCTTTCCACTATTAACAGCAGCTACGAGGGCTATATGTTGATCGTCTCCACCAAACTCGTAAAAGTAATAATTCCTTGAGACGTTGAGCATTCAAAAGTTCGTTAGAAACGTGTAAAACGACGTCGTTGGGAGCATTGAAGCTAAACTAAGGAGATACCTGTAACCTTCTTCTTCCTTAATCTTGAATGTCCTAGCAGAATACAACGTTGCACCGACTGTTTATATACAAAATTTAGGCAAAATCAGTAGTTGAGCACAAGCCAGACGTCTTAAACGAATATTGTTGCCATTAAAATACCTGGAACGAATATCTTAGCTGCATCCTTCAGTGAACCTAAATCAGCAATGTCTTGAGCCTGTCAGAGCTGGAATAAGCACTTTGACGAGACGACCAAATGAAATGAAATGAAACGAAACATATCTTAGTATCTGATAGGTAAACGAACCTCTAAGAAGGTGATCTTGAGAGAATTTGATGGCCGGATAACGACACTCAGAACTTCGGAACTGTGTGACATTGGCATAAAATAAACTCTCGAGATTCGAAAAAATAGATGGAAATGATTAGCCAAAACCAAACTTAAACATAGGCACGAAAAGAGAATGCTAAGCAATGACGTCACCATTTACTACAAATCCTATCTGCCTGAGTATATAGCAAAGCAATCGTGGAATAAGGGCAGATATGTCCATCGGAATTTGTTGTTTCTGGAGCGACGTCGCAACTAATTAGCAATCTTAAGCGTCATGAATTGCTTCGCTATATTTCAAGAACATAATACCAGAAATCAAAGATAAATATGCCCTAAAGGGACTACTTGAAATAGTTTTTCGACAAAATCACCATCTTCTCATGTCTATTTAGAGTTGCAACTCTCATCGAATACGAATATATAGCATGCAGTTAATTATTAGTAGGTGCTAGTAATAACACTATAAAATTCATAAATCAACTTGAATAAAGTTGAAATCTAAGCAAGCATATAATTTTGATGGCTTTGAAATGATGCAACTTCAAACCATCAAATTCAAACCTTACCCATCAGGAGTGGCGAAACGAGCAGCAAAAGTCTTCGGCTTCGCTTTATCTCCATAGAGAGACAGTCCAGCATTATAGTCCTACAAAATTCAGTAACACAATTAATTGTCATTCAATTTTTGAAATTCCTTTTTCAGCCTGCATTTTGCTCACACCCAATGGTAGTTTGATTATTTTATCTATCCATCCTATCACTCTAATTAAACGCGCGCTAAGAGAATTAATTCAAAGAATGAAAAATTCAGAGGAAAAATTAAAAAAAAAATAATAATAATAATAAATAAAATTAGCCAATGCAATTATATATGCACAGCAGAAATAGAGATGCTGATTCCTGTGAATTTTGTCATTCAATTTCTTCAAATTCTTTTTTCAGCCTACATTTTTCTCATACCTAAAAGGCTAAAACCCACACTCCCATTATTCAAAATTTGAACTTTAATAGGAGTACATAAAATAATCATTAAACAGTCTAAATATTATCCCCAAAATCAAAATTAGGGATTGCAAAATCTTTTTTAAGCTAACATTTAGCTCATACCCAAAAATTAACCCACACTCCCACCATTCAAAATTTGAGCTTCAACACATAATAATCATCTTTCAAAACTCCAATTATAATCCCCAAATTCAAAATTAGGGCTTGCAAAATCTTTTTTCCAGCTGCATTCAGCTCACACCCAGAATCAACCCACACACTCCCACCACTCAAAATTTGAACTTCAACACATAAAATCATCTTCCAACACTCCAATTATTACCCCCAAATCCAAAATTAGGGTTTGCAAAACGCAGACCTCGGGCTCCGTGATATCCTCGAAATTGGGCGGGACGCGAATTGAGAAGCCGTCGCCGTAGAATTGGAACCACGACTTCGTGTTTGCGATTCCCGACAGAAAAGACTTCGAAGGCGGCGGCGGCGATTGAGATATCGCGGCGGCGGCGGCCGAAGAAGAAGATAAGGCTAAAATTGAAGAAGTGAGGATTAAGCTTCTTCTCGAGATGAGAAACGCAGCAGCAGCTGCATCAAGCAAGAAGGGGAAGGAGGGGTGTGGGTTGGCCGTTGGTGGTGGTGAGAGGGAAATGGATGGGATCAGTTTGGGCGTGGCAGCCATGGAAGAAGAAGAAGAAGAAGAAGAAGAAGAAGAAGTAGAAGAAGAAAATGTGGATCAGATTTCATGCCTGTTTTGATTTATTCGGTTAATTGACCGTTTATTTAGTTGGATAACTAACTTTTCACAAACATGCTTCAAAACGACGCCGTAAAGTTTTAAATTAATATAACAATAGTTTTTTTTAATAAAAAAATGCGATTTTTTTTTTCAAAAATTCGTCCTATTTTAATCAATTGTGTTTGTGTAGGTTTATATTTTTTACAGTAATAAATTATAACTTAATTAAAAAATTAATGTTTCATGAAGGAAATTAAATGATTTGAGTATTTCTATTTATATTTCCATCTAAAACGTTAGAATCTTGAGGGTTGCATTATCACAACATATTTTTATATTATTTGATATTATTTCAGATTTTGTCTTCGCTTAGATTATTGAATGTACATTATTTTTTTCAAAGCTCTTTCTGTTGTATTATAATTATATGTGAATGTCTGTTGATGTTTATGACAAAAATATTCGAAATATTGAATGATTTATAATTTATTAGTAATTTCAATCCCCAGCTTCTCTTTTGTTCGAAAATATGATTTGCCGATTACAACTACAATTACAAGAAATTGTGCCAAAAAACAAAAAACTACAATCACAAGAAAAGGCAAATTTTTGAAATTCTTACTTGTTTAAACAGAATCATATCCTTGATTATATCTTTTTTACCCAAAAAAATGCTTATTTTGACTAGTTATTATCATCCTATATTTTTTTCTGATTAATGCGCCAAATTTCTAACACATTCACAAATCAAAATTCAGACAGCATAAAATTCATAGCTAAACACTAAAATGATTAAATCCCCTATAAAATATTTGCTGCAGATGATAAAATTAAGAGCTCACATTTACCAAATATTTGATGCATTTAATTTGCTCATACACCAATATTAGCTGTTGCAGCTGCAAAGCAAGGAGAGCTGTGGTGGCTGCTGACGGAGTCCCGATGCCACGTGTCGTCCACCTGCGCCGCGAACTGGAGGTTCCAGACGACGTCCTCCATCGACGGCCTCTCGTTCGGGTCCCCCGACAGGCACCTCAGGCACAGCTCGATCAACGTCCTCAACGAGTCGTCCGAGCACTCCCTGTGGACCGCCGGGTCCACGATGCTCCTCCGTGCCACGCAATCCGCCGCCATGCTCACCGACAGCTGTCGAGAGACGAACGTTACATATTGTTTCCGACACAAACACACTAGGGGTGAGCACTATTCGATTATAACCGAAAAAATCGAGCTGAACCGAATTGAAATATAAATATAAATTCGGTTTGGTTATTTTTATGTTTGGTTCGGTTTCGGTTTTAAATTTTAAAAATTCCAGTATTTCGGTCGGTTTCGATTTTAGAGGTGAAAATACAGAATAACCGAAAACCGAACCGAGTTATAATATTATAAATCATATCCATATTTTATAACTTATTGATTTAAAAATAATTCAATAAAAAATTAAAATTACTTTACAATATTATATGTGAAAAATTATAAACTTGAAATTTATATATGGAGGAAATGTATAAAAATAACCATTTTAGGATAGTAAAGATAAAATTTGACATGTTAATATAAAAAGATAAAAAATAGCATCTTATTTCACGAATTTGCACATGCAAATT
>JAYJMF010000066.1:1221905-1256912 GCA_036873715.1 Salvia sclarea
CTATATTTTATCTTTTTATATTTACAGGCCAAAATTTATTTTTACTATCTTAAAATGGTTATTTTAATAATTGCCTCTATGTATTATTATATCTTCATTTAGGAATTAATATTTATTCAAATATTTGGTAAATTAATATTTATTCAAATATTTGGTTCAGTTAAGTTCGGTTTTGATACTATTATGTTCGGCTACTTATTATGGAAATTTTGGTTATTTCGGTTTTGATGGTTCGGTTAGGTAACCGAACCGACCTATGCTCATTCAGTACTTACAATGTCCTTGGAGATGTTGATGTCGTTGCACGAGTTGATCGCCCTCCCGACGATCATTTCCAGCAGGATCACGCCGAAGTCGTAGACGTCGTGCTTCTCCTCGCATCCCGACCTACACACGCACAAACGGAGTTCGTTTTATTCAACGAAAACGAGCACCGTAGAGAAATGAGAAGGGAAGCGATCGAGCTTACATTGATCCGGACTTTCGCTTCGATCCACGTTGCGAGTCCTCGACTTCACCCTGACCAATCATGAAAACAGATAGTTATATCAGAGTGATTCAGAACACGAGGAAAATGTCGGATCGAATTCGAATTCTAAAAAAGCTCTTACAGATCTCCGATTCTCGACCAACAGAGGCAGATTGAACTTGTTGATCTTCACGTGGAGGTCGTGATCGAGCAAAACATCGGTTATCTTGAGGCAATTCGAGTACACGCCCGGCACGATCCCCGTGTGGAGGAACAGGATTCCCCTCGCTAGTCCGATCCCGGCTGAAATTCGTTGCGTCCAAGTGAATTTCTGCCCCGTTTGTCCGTCTGTGGAACGAGGCATTGGTCAGAGACGATTGGAAATGACGTTTTTGAGGCGCTTAACGACATTTTTTTTACCTGAGACGTACTTCCGGAGAGTTCCGTTGGGGACGTACTCGGAGACGAGGAGAATCCGGGAGACGCTCGAGTCGTCTTGATGGCACTCGAAGCAGTGGCCGATCGAGCTAACGAGATTCGAATGCCGGAGCTTCGAGTTCAGCTCGAGCTGATGTGTGTAGGTTTGTATGCTGTGTTTTCTCCTCACTTTCACACTCCTTATGGCTATGGCAGTCCCATCTGTGAGCCATCCTTTGTAAACCTAATTCCATAAAGAAAAAAACATCACTTTTGTGATGAAATTCAAAACTTTTATTTCATCGCGAAAATTCACGAACTTTTAATTTTTCTATATTTCTCCACACGTTCTGATTCATGCGGAATCGAAGCTGAGCTGGATAATACGTGTCGTAATCTTGCATCCTTGGCTAACTAATAGCAAAAAATGAACCAATGTGGTACTAAATGACATTGTTTAGTAATCGACGGTTCATTTTTTGCTGTTAGTTTGCCACAAATGCAAGATCACGACACGTATTGTCCGGCTCAGCTTCGATTTCGCCTGAATCAGAACAAGTGGAAAAATTCAAAAAAAGTTAAAAGTTCATGCATTTCGTGGTGAAATAAAACTAAATGTGCAGTAAACGGAATTTGGCCAAAATTCGTGTATTTAACAGCTATTTATCCAATTCAAAACTATACTAATTCAAAACAACAACAACAAAATGTACCTCCCCATAGGAGCCTTCGCCGACGAGATGCAACGCGTTGAAGTTGTCAGTCGCCTCCTTGAGCTCGTCCACGACGAACGTCCTATACGGCGAGATCCCGAGCGCCCCGAGCTTCATCGTCTCCGAAATGTACCCTGCCACAAAATTCCATTCAGGGATCATTCACATTAAAAACAAATTCTTGAATCAAATTTGCTATATTTCAATCAACATTGTACAAATAAAAAAAATCCTTACTTGCATCCTTGAGGAGCTGCAGTGTGAGCCCGGGCGACACCTTATCGATGATCAGCCTCGTCTGAGGTCCCTTCCCCCCGTTGCGATGCCTCCTCGACACCCCCCTCTTCACAACCACGAAGGCGAGGCCAACGAGCCCCACCGTCCCAACCACCGCCCCGAGCAACGTGGAGGCGAGCACGGCCCCACCATATGCCCGTTTCCCCCTCTTCTCCCGAGGCGAAATCCCCACGGCCAAAGCCTCACTATGGCAAAACGGGACGGGGTTCTGATTCGTGTACAACGTCGAAGACAAGCAATTCCCCTCATACAAAACGACACGATTCTCGGACGGATCGAGGCAATCGGGTAACGAGCCGGTTAACCGATTCCCCGAGAAATTCACAAACATTAGCCCTAAATTGCAAGACATGTTGGCTACAAGCCTCCCCGTGAGCTTGTTCCCACCAACGTCGAGGTAGGCAAGCGACGGGAGGGCGAGGAGCGACGCCGGGAACGGGCCCACGAGCTCGTTCGAGGCGATATCGAGCCGTTGGAGGTGGAGCCATGACCCCACCTCCTCCACATCTAAAGTGGAGTGAAACCTATTCCCCCTAAGCACTAAAGACACTATCCTTTTAGGCAAAATTGGGAAATTAGGGCCAAGATTGTTGCTTTCCAAATCAAGAACTTGCAAATTTGTCAAGTTTTGAAGATTAGGCACTAAACCAGATAAATTGTTGGCATTCAACACAAGAACCCTAAGATTCACCATGGACGAAAATACCCCTGGGAAGGATCCACTAAGGGAGTTGTTCCTCACACTCAACACAGTCAACACACTCAACAAGCTAATCCAATTAGGGATTTCACCAGCAAACCTATTGTGATCCAAAATCAAAGTCTGCAAATTCTTGATAAATGAGATCTCTTTAGGGATTGAGCCATCAAATTGATTTGAGGTGACATTCAAAATCTCCAAATTGAGCAAACCCCCAATTTGGGGGGGGAGTGGGCCCACTAGCCCTAGCGAGACCAATGAGAGGACCTTCAAATTTGGGAGCTCAGCAATGGTGGAAAATAGTGATGAAGTTGAGAAATCTTGGCTCAAATGGGGAAACCAGTAGTTACCAGTGATGTGGAGCTGTGTGATGTTGCCTTCATAGCAGGAAAGGGAGAGGATTTGAGTTGGCTCCTTGCTGCAAACATCTTCTTCTCCATTTTCACCATTTTTGCCTTCAATCATGGTGGTTGAGGGCTCTTGTGGGAAGTTGAGCTGCTGCTTGATTTTGAAGAGGGTTTTCACCTGTGGATTTTTTAGATGATTTGAGAAAATGGGCTTCACTAAAAAGAGGAAAATGAAGAGAAAGATTGCTGCTTTAGCCATTGATGCTGAAACAAGAACTCTGCATGTGTGTGTGTTTTGCAGTTTTGCTTCACATTTCCCTCATTCTTGGATGCTTTTTGCTGTGAAATTATTTTATATGTAAGTAAATAATTTATTGATTTATTCAGCAGAAAAGATTCTTGGATGCATTGAGAATGTGAGCTTTCATTAGTTTGGGAGAAGCAAACACGTAGCAAAAAACTACACAAGGAATTTGGTTGTTACTAAAGTGATCATGGAATAATTTAGATTATTGAATTTGCATATTTTAATATTTAGAGCAGCAGCCAGAGAGAGTGCTTTTATTGGTCCTAAATGACTCTAGCCTCATAGGAAAAGGCAATTAAAAAATTGTTTGAGAATTAGGCATAAATCCAAAAACCATTGCTTGATTACATGCAGGATCAAAATTTTGCAGAAGAATTAAAATACTAGAAAATAATTTAGTGGGGCTCATTGCCAATTCTTTTTGTTGTCATTTTATACTTTTTCGAGCCAGTGAGAAAACAGTAAAATAAAAGACAAAATAGAAGTTACAAGGTCTATTTGCTTATAATTATACAAATTTTGTTCAAAGTTTGATTTTTAACCAAATATTATATTATTCTGGTAAAAGAAATTAATATTACAAAATTCTAAAATTTAGTATAAGTTTACGTTTCATAGAAAAATAACTTGATTATTTGGAATTTGATTAATAATCTAAAACTACCATCATAAGGCTCTCGACGATACTCTTCTATTAGTAAATCACCAAAAATTGTCTCAAAAATCATTTTCTTGAAAATTTATATTCATATACAACTATTTGCTTAAAAATTAGATATTATATGTCATGTATCACTATAAAGGTATCATTGAGAGTTTTCTAACATCCCCCACTGGACTTTGAGAAATCAAGTAACTGACCAATGAATTTTGACTAAGTTTGTGTATTTAATTAAAGGCAATTATACCAAAAGTTTTTTCCATTCCTTTATTGTAAACCATGAAATAATGTTCAAACAATTTATCTTGACACAGAACACATAAGATAGGAGATGAATAATTCAATCAGAATTGATATGATGGAATATTTGGCTTGTATATTAATCAATCCAATCAAACCACACTGAAAAATGAGACAGAGCAATGCATATATCAAGAAAAAATATGTGACTAAATGGGGCCATATTTGTACGGATATAAGTGAAAAAAGTCCAAAGTAAGTTCACATGATGCCTCTGCTGCAAATGCAAAAGCAATGTGAAAGAAGAGAGGTTTGTGTCATAATCCAATCTATATAACGATAAAAAATTAATCTTTTTTTGGAAATTTAATTTCTCAAATCATGATCAGAAAAATTGAAAAGTGGTGACATTATTTATGGTGAGTCACGGATGTGAGTGAAAAAAGGAGTGAGGGATTCTTGTGAAAACTACATTGCATTCACATGTGGTGTTATGTTATCTTTTTTTCTTTTCTTTTTCCTTTCTTGATTTGATTTCTTGTTGTGTGCATATGTTTCTTCTTCATATGTGGGGTTGGCCACCGCCCACACCCTACCTAGATATGTGTATTTATTAGCTAGAACAAGGTGATTTTGTTGCTTCTTGATTTTCACCTTTTTAAATTAGGGTAATTGTTATAAAATCATAAATTATCGGTGAAATTATGATTTTCCATTATCAAATACATAAATTTAACATTTTTATAGTTTTTTGAAATGTTTACGAGTTAAAATTCTGGCTAAATATAAGCTGACGTGACATCATATTTTTTTGACGTGGCATTACTTTCCAACGTACAAAACTATGTGTTTTTGCGAGAGGAAGTGTAACTTTGTCGTACATGTTTTCTCTCCCTAGAACATAAACGGAAGCTGAAAAAATATTCCTAATTTGTGGGGCCTAATAATTTAATTGTATGTTTACAAGGGAGAGAAGACGTAAACAACAATGAAGATATATCCCCTCAGCAAACCGCGTCGTTTGTACCTTGAAAAGTAATGCAATGTCCAAGAAATTCGATGCCACTTAAGATTTATTTGGCAAGAATCTGAATAAGGGTACATTTTATATGTACTTAGCTACCAACTTTATATTATATGGAAAAAAATCGAAACTCACCTATACTTTATACTTTATGGTTTTACAATCAACTTATCCTTTAAATTATTAGTGAATAATAATTACCTAAAATGATAAAATTAAGTTAAGAAATGTCAAATTCTCTTTCGTTTCTAGAAGTTTCGACTCATAACTATTTGAAGGTTCGACATCACCACATCATATATATGCAGTTGGAATTGGAATAGTGATACATATTATGTGAATGCTAAAGAATAATGATTTAGTACTAATTATTAACTAATGAGTTGTAGTTACCTAGTAAGTAAAAAAAAGTGTTATGCAATATTTGTTATTATTTTTTTATTTTATATAGTATCAAATAGAATTCCAAGATAGCAATTAGCAAGAATAATTCCTCTCGAATTGGGCTTTGTTTAGCATAGTGTGGCCTAATGGGCCCAATTTAAAGCTTCAATTTAATTCGTCTATCAAGTCTAAAGCTTTAATTTAATTGGCCCAATGGGCTAAGTACTACTTTTGATGACTTACATATTGGTCTCAAATTTTATTTCATATTAATCATATCCATAATCATAATAAATGAACTAATTTCGTCTTAAGAAATTAAACACCATTGTTAAAGTGATCGATCATAGGTTAACCACCTTCTCTCCTTTACTAAAGACTAATGGAAGATTTCTAATTATTTAACTCGTTTTGTAAAAACTCTAATTAATATCAATAAATATACATGTCGGAGAAAATATCAAATATTCCCCAACACTATTGCTCAATGAAAAAACACCCTTCAACGTTTTTACGAATAGCCGTATACATCCATAAACGCTTGATTTTGACCAATGACACCCTCGACATTTGAAAATTCGGGCAAAACGCTCATACCTTGACGGAAAGTTAGCGGTGTTACAAAAATTTGACCAGCATAAACCGACAATACCAAGTTCTATCAATTCTAAGCCATATTACGCATGTAGCATAAATAATATCGAGAGAAACTCTAATAACACAATTTAGCAAATACTCGAAGCTAAATCCACATAAAATAAATAAGTGGACTCCTTTATCTTGGATGTATATATACATCACTCTATTGAAATACAAAATATATTTCCATCCTATCCCCATCACCCTAAATTGGCTTTTCAAATTATCATCTCATGTCCTACATTTTACTATCACCATATAGTTGGACCAATTTTTGGGTCCAAATAATGAGGGAAACTAGGTATGAGCATACCTTGTTCGCTTCTCTTTAAATGAAACAAACAAAATTAATATGTAGAGGTTAGTATTCGGATTTCAGATCGGATTTCTGTTTGATTCGATCCGATTCGAAAATTCGAATTTTGCATAAAATCTGATCCGATCGAAATCCGAAAATTTGAATTCGGGATTTTTTTTTATAATAAATCCGTCCCAATCCGAAAAATCCGAAATTTGTCTATAATGAAAATAAAAAATAGAAAATTAAAAAATTCAAGTGTATTATTACAATATATATATATATATAATAGTATTGTTATTGTTATTATTATTATTATCAAAATATAATATTATATATTATGATAATACAATATTAATAATATTATATATATACAATATATTTCGGATTAAAATTAGAGCGATCCGATTCGATCTGAAAATTCAAAAAATTCGAACCAAATTTTTTATTTGGGTTTGATTTGCCTAATATAGTTATAGGTTTGTTGTTTTTTCATTCATTATTTTTTTTTATGACTTTTTTATTTTTCAACAACATCAATGTTTATGTACCTGTAGAGAAACATAAAAATAAAAAAGATTAGATATTGAAATTAAAAAATTGAACAAAACTAACGTATTATTACACGCAATTTTAAAAAGAGATTCGCGGTGATGGCGCCAACCTTTTTCCCACCAACAACAGCCCTTCTTTACCATTTCCTTTTATATATTATTATAAACCCCATAAAAATTCAAAAAACCCCACTCTTCTCCACCACCGTTTCCCCCAATTTCGCCGGCGCAGATCTGCAGAAATGGCCGGAGTTGGTGTTTCCACCGATTCCAAATCGATCTGCGCCGCGTTGCCCGCGCAATCGCTCGATCAGATGCTCAATTGCATGAATCAGGCCAAAATCGAGGGCGCGGATGTCGTCCAGATCGACCTCGACCGCGTCGCCGATTCCGACCTCGCGATCCTGCTCCGGAACAAACCGATTCCGGTCGTCGTCGTTTCGCGGTAGTTCTTTTTTAATTTTTAAATTTTTTTGCTATTGATTCACAATTATGTAGATGTTTTGAGAGTGTGGCTTTGTGTTATCGTTTTAATTCGCGGTGATTGGTTAGGTTTTTTGTGATTGATTTGTGGAAGGATTTGATTATTATGAGCTGAATGTTTGGTGCAATAGTAAAATGAAAGAAATTCGTAACAGCTCGTTTAGTGAAGCTCTTAAAGCTGTTAGAGAAATAATTAGTGTATTGTATTATTGTGACTGACATAATCTATTTTCAAAAGGAAATACGATTGGGCTCGAATAAGCCCGTGAGGCTCGAAGTATTAAATGAACCAAGTTCGAGGCTCGACTTGATGATAAACTAACCAAAGCTTGCGTACATTGGTATTATGCTCAGCTCGCTTCGATTAGGAGAAATGGCTTCCTCTGGCTACCACCTACTTGAAATAGTCATAATTTTTACTCTAAAATGAAAAAGTAACTAAAATATTTTTGATCTAATTTCTAATGGTCAAAGTATACCAAATTGAGTTGGTTGTTTGGTCGAAATAGTCGCTGAGACGGTGTCTAGTCAGCACTGGCTGCTAGTTTGAATAGTTGGTGTGTGAGTGTGTAACCATTTATAATGGAAATGTTTATGTAGTGTTTGGTGATGGAATTTGTTACTGTATTAATTAAGCTGCTGTCACTTGTTGTGTAAAAGAAAACATAAATGGCGTGGGCCTTTAATACGGTCAATATTTTATAAATGAGTGTACTGTTGCAGGCCGAAACGGGAAGGTGGTGAATGCAAAAGAAATGAACAGGAGCACCTACAATCTCTTCTTTTGGCCAAAGATTTAGGTGCCGATTACATTGACTTGGAACTCAAGGTAGGAGTTTGTATTGTAATAAAAGATAAATTGAACTATCAGTGATGATCAAGCATCATTATAATGATCAGCATATAAATTTTGATACCATTTCCGATGAAATTATGCTTGTTTCTATGGTTTTCGATATACACATTATAAGGAATGACGTGAAAAGTGTATTGGGAGGTACCGACAGTATATTCCTGCTCTACTAATCTGACCTCAATACCATTGTTATACAGGTAGCCTCTGCTCTCATAAAAGAAGATAAATTCCATCAGCTTAAGAGTGGTAAAATTATAGTCTCAGCCTACCTGGACAGCTTTGCTGCTTTATTGAAAGATCCCAGCCTTCTGGTTGCAGAGATGAAATCCACCGAGGCAGATGTCATTAAGCTTGTCTGGGAAGCAGCCGATATTACAGAAATAGCGACTGCTTTTGACCTGCTTTCAGATAGCGAGGTGTGGCTTCTTGTTAGAGTTCTCCGAAAGATCATGATAATGAATCATTGCTATAAATGAATATTTCTTCCTAACTCTGAGCAGGTACCAATGATAGCTCATTGTACAGGGGAAAGAGGTCTTATTAGTCAGCTGCTGAGTTTTAAGTATGGTGGTGTTTTTGCATATGGATCGGTTGAAGGAAATACGATTCCTGGTCTCCTCAGTGTAAATATCCTCAGAGAAGCCTATGGACTGAAGAACATTAATAAGAGCACCGAAGTTTTTGGGCTTATCTCGAAACCAGTCAGTCACAGCAAGGGCCCTCTATTACACAATCCAGCACTTAGACATGCTGGTTACAATGGAATATACGTCCCAATGTTTATCGATGATCTGAAGGAGTTTTTCAGTGTCTACACAAATCCTGATTTTGCCGGTTTCAGGTCTGGAAACTTTACCTTTTCATGCATACTTCCTTTTACCAGAAAATAGATATTTGAATCACTAGTTTAGCCAAGTTCTTTTCGCTCGTGCTCTGAGACACTGAATATATTTGATTTCTTTTTCCCTCGTGCTCGTTTTCAATTAACGAAACTCTGAGTTGAAGGACTTCTGGCTAGATTTTAAGCAGATTATTACATTTTTTTGCTGGCTTAAAATTTCAGTGTTGGGATCCCATACAAGGAAGCAGTAATCGTTTTTTGCGATGAAGTCCATCCAGTTGCTCAGGTTACTCTGAAAATCTGTATACATTTTCTGTATTTTAGTTGGTAGGAAAATGAAAATGACACAGATTTAATCATGCTGCTAGAATTATATAAAGCTCATAAATGTATAAATTGTTTTATCATCAGTCAATTGGTGCTGTTAATACTATCATAAGGAGGCGTGATAATGGGAAGCTAGTCGGCTATAACACAGATTGTGAAGCTGCTATAGGAGCAATTGAAGATGCTTTGAAGGTACCGAAATAACTCATTCTTACGATTTGAAGACAAATTCTTGCAATAGCATCCATCCGTTGTCATATAAGGATGTAATTTACGACACTCCAACAGAACAAGGACGGGCTGAACAGGAAGAATTGCCCCGTTTCTCCACTCATGGGGAAGCAGTTCGTTCTCGTGGGAGCCGGGGGTGCAGGACGAGCGCTTGCATTTGGAGCTAAAATACGGGGTGCTAGGGTGGTTGTTTTTGACATTGATTTAGGTAGAATAACGATGATAGACTTTCGTATCTTTACTCTGTCGAGCGTATATGGTTACAGTAATTGCAACGGCGATTTGTTTATTTCAGCTAACTGTTGTGATTTTGTAATGTGAAGAGAGGGCAGAGTCTCTAGCTGCTGCAGTATCGGCCAATGCTCTCCTGTTCGAAGATTTGCCCTCGTTCCGACCGGAGAAGGACGCGATCCTTGCGAACGCAACTCCTTTAGGCATGCATCCACACGTGGAGCGACAGATACCCGTGGCGGAGGTTTCTCTTTTTAACATTTTCTCGAAGATCAAATCGATATTCTTTGATTCTCCGAGGTAACAATAACCCGTCATCGTTCTCGTTTCCAGGAAACGTTGAGGGATTACGAGCTCGTCTTCGATGCGGTATACAACCCGAAGAAGACGAGACTACAGAAAGAAGCCGAGGCTGCCGGAGCCGTCGTCGTTAGCGGGGTTGAAATGTTTCTCCGGCAGGCTGCTGCACAGTTCAGTCTCTTCACAGGCGAAAAAGGTTTGAGATTTGCTATTTGAACCATTTTAAAATGTTGATCAGTTTTTAAATAATTTTATTTATATATGTCATAAACTAATGATTTGGGTTAATATATTGCTAAATCTGAAAAAATAATTGTTTGTAATTCTGTTTTGCAGCACCAGAAGAGTTCATGAGAGGAATTATTATGGAAAAATTCTGAAACTCTACGGAATGCAGCAAATTCTTCTAATTTAGAAGGTTTCTTCTCAAATACAAGAAAACAGCTCAAGTTTGAATATTGGAGCCACAGAAGGGGAAAAAATAATATTAATTTAATTTAAAAAGAGAAAAAGAAAAGTGAATGGTTGGTGTTGTATTGTAATTTGTAAGCCCACTTTGTAAAATTAGTGATTTAATTATTTTTGAGGTAATTAATTAGTGATTTAATTATGTAACTCCTTGGTGATATGCAGTCACGAGGAGATCATTATTTTAGAACGATGACAATGATTCGATGAATAAGAAAACGATTCAAACTTATTTTAAAAAGTAGTATTTCTTGTACATATCACAAATATTGATAGTCTTGTAATTTGTAGCTATATATAAACGTAGAAAACTAGTAATGTTATATTACTCTTTTTAGTAATGTTATATTACTCTTTTTATGTCATCATGCCTAACGTACAATCTTTTTACCCATCTGCTTTTTCTATTTTTGTCAGTTTTTTCATGATTTTTTATTTTTTTCATTAAAATTAGAATATTATATATTTATTTTGACCCTTTTCCTCATTTTCAATTTATATATTACTTTATTTTTTTATTAATAAATTAATATTATCATCTCACCAATTGAAATTGGATGGCAATATTGTAATATCTTTAAAAATTAAAGGTTTATTATGTATAAAAGAATACTTATTAAGTTGGTTGAAATGGATTGAAAAAATCGTGGGTGGTGTTAGAATATTAGTGGAGAGCTAATTTCTATTTTTCAAATTTTTAATTTTTATTTTACTTTCTTATTTTAAAAATTAGATAAAATTGATTAATAAAAAAATATTCAATATGCATATCAAATTAAAGATTGTAAAAAAAATCTTTAATTTGATGTATGAGAAAGTAAATACCATTTTAAATTTAAAGTTAATTTTGAAATATATTTCTAACATTAAAAAATCATTCCAAATCCATTGTAACTTCCACTTTTATTTTCAATTTTTTTTATTTCCTTCTTTTTTTACTTTTCATTTTTTTTTAGAATTATTATTCTATATTTGTTCTTTTGGCCTTTTCGTATTTTCACTTTTATATTTTATCACTTTTAATTACTTACTTATAATTAAATGAAAATATTATTCATTAATCTACAAATTTTTAACATACCTAAATACATTATATAATGTAAATTAATTATTTGAAAATAGTATTTGTCCGCGCATCGCGCGGGGGCAAAAAACTAGTTAAAATTAAATAAAAATTCATAACACCCACTATTAAGGATGTCAATTCAATCCGAACCCGACGGGTTGACCCGAATAACCTGAAAAATATAGCGGGTTAGGGCTGAATTTTTACGATCCGAAATTAAAGCGGGCTTCATAGGCTGGACCGACTAACCTGCGGGTTATATGGGCTAGCCCGAACGGGTTGCGGGTCGGCCCGATGCGCTGGAGATTTAAAAAGAATTAAGAATAACGACATTATCTATAAATTGAAACTCACTTTTCATTAAGCGCTACGTACCATAATTTTGTCACAAAACAATAATCTACCTAATAATATACTTTACAATTTTAATTGTATATATATGATTATTTATTTGTTATAAAGGGATAGTCTTTATTTTACTTATACTCCTTACGTCCATCATTTATTTTTCGTAATATTATTAATAAAGTCGCTGAAACTAGTAAGACCCACTAGATTTAATATTTTTTTAAGATAAAATTAATTCATTTTTTTGAAAACAAACCAAATCAAATGGTACAACTCTAAATGTAACATGATCCAAGTCAAATATGATAAAAGAAATATATGTTAAATAACTTTTGGTAAAGTGTCCAGCCCGATGGGCTAGCCCGAACGGGTTACGGTTAGGGTTAGGATCGATATATTTTAGCCCGAAAAAAACTTAGCCCGAATAGCCCGACAACCCGATAGGATTGACCCGAAACCCGATGGGTTGACCCGATTGACATCCCAAAATGAAGGTATTTATATCATAAGGTGGTTTGAAATTTGGAAAAGGAAATTAAAATGGAATTGCCATAATGGGCACATAGTGTGGAGTTAAAATATTAATTAAATGGTAAATGGTTGTTGGTGACAATTTATGTCATAAAGCATCGGGGTATTTATATGATGGGATGGTTAAAATTTGAGAGTGGAGTTTACAAGGAACTTGCCATAGGGCACATGATACTGAGACATGATTCTCATGGTGTAGGAGGGTAAATTGGTAAAAAGCTAAGGAGTGTACAATGCTAAGATACTTTACTTAAAATATGATGATGTGACACCTAACTTCCAACTAAGTTCTTCATGCTATAAGTAATTTATTTACTAGCAAGCCATTACTTCAATTACTAAAATTGGAAGCAAACACACCACATAACCAAATAGGTATAATAATAAATTTATCTAAATTGAAATAAACAACAGTAATATGATCATGCATATGTAATTCATTACTTAGTTATCCAATTATCCAGAAATTGAATAACTAAGCTAGGCTAAAACACTGAAAAACATTTACGGAAATTTTAGCAATAAATGTATTTTAAAATTTTTAAATATTATAAGAAAGTGAGCAGCCTGTTTCTTGCGGGCTGTCACAATGGGTGTGATTTTACATTTACCCACACCAGCATAACCATATTTAATAGGCTCCTTCCGATGCCAATAGATCAAATTCCGGTAATTGAATCTCAAGTATTTTTATTTTCCTCAAAATCGTATCCTAGCACTCTTAGATCAATCACACAACTGTTGGCATGGGAACCAGAGGCTGCCCTCCTTCTCCTTTGCCTAAGCCTGCGGAACCCATACGATTGCATTCTAAATTTATGTGGGACATTTCGTAAAGTAGTCATTTTTTTTCTTTCTATTTCTTCACAGTAGGGGGCTATCTATTTTTTTCAATTCTGCGTAAGATTCATTGTTAGGCTGGAGCGGTTAATTATTTTAAGTTTAATCGGGGCTATATAAGGATAATATAGTAATTTTATTAATATTTTTTATATTGAGGGACTATAGTGGGTAAAATGGGGGCTATGTATAGAATGACCCAAAAATTAAGTGAACCTTATGCTTAATTTTTTATTCCGTTCATCCCATTCTAAACATCTAATTTTTTTGACACAAATTTAAAATTAAAACTAATTAAATAATGATGCTTATCTGATTAAATAATACTAGAACATTTCAAACGAGACGATATAAATATAATATTTCCGTGACTGGAGTATAATTTTTATTAGAAGAAGTTCCTTTAAGCTTCTAAAGTGTTATCTGCCTTCACTTCAGTCCGACTTTGTATAGGTCTAACGACTTATCTGAAGTTGAAGCCAATGGTTTTAATATGACTCTAAATTTTAGTGATTCTCTTATCGCTGATAAACATATTTGAGGAATCTAAAATAAATAAACATAAAATAATTAGCATCTCAATAGCGTCGAATATTTATATATTCAAACATATTCTCATAATATAAGTTTGGGTGATTGGAGGGTATCAGTATTCAGTACACCCATTTTGGACGAGAATATATAGGGACATAATTTTTTAATTTAGGTTTAACACGAATACAAGTATATAAATCAAACCGTATATGGATATTAAACCACGTACCTACATAATTATTGATGTTTATTTTGAATTGTTCGAATTAAATAATTACTCCAGTTAATATAACAACTTATAGTCATAAATTATAACGGATCCAAATAATTAACTAATGCTATTATATGAGTTTGAGTAGTGCAACAATTTTTAATGAAAAATAATTATAAATCGCAACATAAAATAATTATCTTTGTTTAAACTTTAATTCTTCGATTATCAAATTTAAAAAATATTTGCACAAAAGCAAATGTACATTTTTTATATTTAAAAAAAATGCAAAAACTAGTTTCATTTCCAAATCCCCTGCGCCGCCGGCCCGCCAGCAGCAGCAACATCCCCACATTCTCCATTTCTCCAACACTAGTGTAATGTAAGCTCTCTTTCTGCTTCAAGCTTTAGAAAGTAATGATGTTTCTTCACGTTTTTTATATGAATTTTCCTTCATTTGTGAGTTGTCTAATTTATACAAAAGTTTGTTGGGATTTTTTGAGAAAAGTAGAACTGATCATGTATTTAATCTCTTTTCTTGATGGTTTAATAACTTGTAAACTATTTTTAGAGCATTTCAGCTGTAGACATATCTTGAAATCCAGATTTTCCTGGTTTTCCACTCTGTTTGAAAGTTTAATTTGATGATGCACTCGGATTTTCTTAATTTGCTGCATTCGTTGCTGCACTTGGATTTCTTAATTTGCTGCACTTTTATATTAATTTTCAGTGCTGACTGCTTTCTTCATCCAAATATAGTGTCTCACTCCAATTTCATCAATGAATTGAATTACCACCTTATTCCAGTTTAGTCAATTTCGTCGTCAATGGATGATAGTTTAGTCAGTTTCGTGATAAGATATCGAGTGTAATTGTAGTCTAATTGTAACTCTTCGTTTTCGTCGTCTTTAATGAGGCAAGCTCGAACCTGAATGTGGTTGTATATTCTTTTGATTAGCATTGCTATCAAGAATGATTGCTGCAATGTCCTGGGTACCGAAAGGAATCGCAAGTTCAGTACCTACTGCAGCGGACCCCCCCTCCAAAGAAGAAATCGAAGAGATCGTTAAGAGTGGGATTCTCGTGACTCGGTTAGTTTCAACAGCGCCCTTGTTTCCTTTTCCTGTTGTTTGATTAAGCTCCATCAGAATTTTGTAGGTTTAATGCTTTTTTAATGTAACACGAAATATGAGAATTTGGCTTTGTTTTGGTTTTTGCAGCGAAGAGAGTGAAAATGAGGAAAATAATGAAAATATGAATGATGAAGAACTCAGTCAAGATGATGATCTTTCTCATGCATTATCTGCTGCTAATGCACTTGGCTCTCAAGATTGGGAATCCTGAAACCAACAGCTTAACAGAAGCATTGAAGGAACTAGACATGGATAATTACGATGAAGAAGATGATGGTATGCATTAATTGTCACCATCTTTTAGTTTTAACTTTTCTAAGAAGTTTGACCTTATAATAAAAATTCGTTAGTTTGCTTCCTGGTGGAAGATATTTGTAGTTATGTTATGTCAATCGGTTGTCAATCCTTAATTGAGATTTCTTCATGCCTTATTTTTTATTTGTATGTATATCAGGCGTTGAGCTGTTTGGCTTTCCAACTTATACTACGCAAGTAACAAATGGACCCTTGTTTGAAGGATGGTGTAAGTTTCCTTAAATATATATTGTTGTTCACTAGATTGTACGTGTTGGCACCTTTTCCTTCTTGATCCTTTCTCATGAAATTCTTTATTTCGTTGATGCCTACATTCAGGATGAGGACTCTGAAGAGGAAGAGGATATGACCATAAAACCAGAGGATGGTGTCATAGTGTGTGCCAGGAATGAGGATGATGTCAGCCATCTTGAGGCATGTAACTGTTTGTGGAAAAAAATCATGAAAATTGTAGATGCTCTTTGATTTCAATATATCCAGTTACTAACTTCTGAATCACTTTGGAAACAGGTTTGGATATTGGAAGACCCTTCGGATGTTAATTCAAACATGTTTACATTTCATATGTTGAGTGATGTTAGTCTTGTGATATATATGCCAATATTATTTTAGAGCATGGGTTCCAACGGTGGAGGCGAATTTATCATGAGGAGAAACTTTCAGTGCTCAATTTCCCTTTATATTTTACTCACTGTGATGAAGCATGTGTAGAAAATTCCTCAATGGCTCTCTCCGGACACGTATGGAAAAATTGTTGCGCTAATGACATCCTGTTATCTTTCTTGTTGTAGGAAACTTTATCGCTGTTGGGTCAATGGAACCAGCTATTGAGATATGGGACCTTGATATTGTATGTTGTTGTCTCGTGTCCTTGTTTATTAGGTTAATGTCTTTTTTTGTTAAAATAACCTCCAAATTCGATTCTTTTAGATGGATGAAGTCCAGCCATCTGCTACATTAGGTGGTGTTGCTTAAAAGAAGAAAAAGGGAAAGAAGGCTGGTCTTTCTTTAAGTTTTGAGTATTTAATCTCAACAATGGCCCTTTCACCAACTTTTTTTTTTTATATAGCATGTTCCTGGAACCTAAAAGTTTGATATTTTTTTGTCACTGATGTGGTGTCAATGATGTTGGTGCTCCGCTCCATTCTAAGTTCTCTAATACTTCGCTTGTGACGACCCGAATAGTCTTTTTCTCGAGTGGCATTTTTATGGTTGGGAGTTGGGGACTTCTAACTTGCCCTTTTCCTTTTCATTTCTGATTAGAAATCTATCAAATACAAGGATGGCAGCCACACAGATTCAGTTCTTGGACTTGCTTGGAACAAGGAGTATAGGTATGTGTGGAGTGTTACGATGTCTTATAAACTTGAAATGTGATGGTTCTTTCTTACATTGTGGGTTTGATCAGGAACATTCTTGCTAGTGCAAGTGCGGACAAACTGGTTAAGATTTGGGATGTGGCAATGGAAACCTGTAATCTGACTTTGGAGAACCACACAGACAAGGCAAGGCTGAACTATTGTGCTCTTCAATACCAAATGTTACTTACCGCTTTTCATACACACGATGCATGCAACACGAGAATGTGCTAGTTTACATAGTCCCACAATTAGAAACATAATAGAGCTCTGCCAAAAATGTGTATGAGGCATTTGTTAGTTATCTTTGTTTTAAACTATATCACTATAGGAACATATGCTCGATCTGATAATTCCATCATAAAATTTCCTTTTGCAATCTGTTTTTAATGATATGATGGGATTATTCACAGGTTCAAGCAGTTGCGTGGAATCATTTTGTGCTGCAAGTTCTTCTCAGTGGATCTTTTGATCATACTGTAGTTATGGTAGGCAGACTTGTCTTGTCGTCCAACATAACTCCTTAATTTGTTGCTTTCGATTTCGGTTAATTATGCATACCACTAAATTTTATTATGCATCACAGAACGATGGCTGGCAACCCCAACATAGCGGATTTAAATGGTCTGTAGCTGCTGATGTTGAAGGCCTGGCATGGGATCCACATACAGAATATTCATTTGTGGTTTGTGATTTAGCTTGCTTCAATATCAACTATTCTATGACTGCAAATGGGACTAGCCTATAAGTTTTTAGTATTTTTGAAGGGAAATTTCTTAAATTCCCAACTTTCTTTATTAAAGAGTAAGTTATTGAACAAGAAATTTCTCTCTCACTTGTTTTTTCAGGTCAGTTTGGAAAATGGCATGGTTACTGGCTTCAATATTTGTAAAGCTAGCTCTGATCTGTCTTCTCAGCCTAAGCCATGTTTCACTCTCCATGCACATGACAAAGCAGTTTGTGCGATTGCTTATAATAGTTTAGTTCCAAATGTAAATGATTATTGTTTCTTGTCATATGAAATTTTAGATAGTATTCTGTATTTGTGAAATGAATTTTGTGACTGATCCAACAGCTTCTAGCTACTGGCTCCATGGATAAGATGGTATTCTCCTATTCCTCATTAATTTCTTTCTCCCACTTAGTGTAAGTTCGAATGATTCACCTGCTCGAACCTGTCTCCTCAGGTGAAACTCTGGGATTTGTCGAATGAGCCTTCATGTGTTGCGTCCCACAATCCGAAAGCAGTATTGTTAATTTCGTTACTCTTTTGTTCCCTCAATATTAGCTCTGATGATTCGTATTTGTCAATATGTGTGTCAATTAGTTGTATGCTGAGATGTATTCTTGTTAAGTGCCTATTACAATTTAGAATTTGATTTAACAAGAGGTTTTTGATGAATGCTGTTGCAGGGGGCTGTGTTTTCCATTTCATTCTCAGAAGATTGTCCTTTCACACTGGCTGTTGGAGGCTCCAAAGGAAAAGTGCAGGTTGGTTAATTTTTTTAGAACTTTGCTTTCTTCTTTTTCATAAAAATAAATATATTTGATGTCCATGGTTTTAATTTACTCAACTAATTACAGGTGTGGGATATATTGTCTGATGCTGAGGTTTCCAGACGATATGGGAAATATGCAACCTGATCTAAGCCTCCGAGTTCTTGAAATAGACGGGACTCGGTTGCTATCAATAGATGTGATAATGTATGTGGAAATAGATGGTTGATGTGCTGACGAATGCCAGGCCGGATTCTGCACAGGCTAGGGAATGCTCGAGCTTCTAACTCGTGACGACATGAGATGCTCATACGAGAAACAGGTGCGCGCCATTTTTGACATCTGAGATTTGGTTTCCTACTCTGAAACTGCTCTCTTCTTGCTAGGATATTCTCATCTTCACTGAGATAGCTTGGGGATCGCCCGAGCAAGCAAGGATCGTAGAATATCTAATCTTAGAGAGCTATGTATAGTTTTCACATTTTCGACAAATATGGCCCTAAAGTTTTGTTAGTTTGGGATGGTGTTTGCCGAGTTGTATGAGAAAAACTGATTGAGAATGCTGAGGTGATCTTTTGATTATTGCCTATTGTCTGACTTGGAAAATTTGCGTGTTTTTCTTCGATTAAGCATAAGATAGATATAGTACTTAATAAAATTTTCTCTCTATAATTATAATTGTGAAATAAGACAACCAAACAAACACTATTGCAAATAACGACAACCTTGTCATTTTCTAATTAGTTGGCAACGACTTAAATCCGAAACAAAAAAAGTCGCGTCAACTGCAAATTTCTATTCTCTTCACTTTCTTCTTTACTGCCAAATTCAACTCTCAACTGCCATCAATCATATGAGTGAGCGGAGTAAGATAATCACAGAGCAACACAAGCTGAAGCATGAACAATCTGCATGCAGTTTCCACTCTGTTTTTCTTCTTCTTCTTCTTCTTCTTCTTATTGAAACTTTTCAGCTCAGCCTCAGCCTCAGCCGCCATTGATGATATCTCAGTTTGCTGCGGCTCAACCAGCGCTTCCGCTGCTAGCGGCGGCGGCAAGGCATGGATAGGCGACATTCCGCCAAATTCATCGCCGCCGCTACAATTGCAGGGCGCAACCGTGATCCGCAGCTCAACCTCCAGCGGTGGCGCTGGTGATCATCCAGTTCCTTACAGGGCAGCGCGGCTCTCTCGCTCTGGATTCTCTTATGCATTTAACGTGACTCCAGGTGAGAAAATTCTCCGCCTTCACTTCAATCCGGCGTCGTATAGGGGCTTCAAAAGGTCTACCGACTTATTTGAAGTCGAAGCAGGTGGCTTTACCCTGCTCGGAAATTTCAGTGCTTCTCTCACTGCTGATGCTCTTGGCTTGCGTTATTTTGTTAAGGAATTCTGTGTAAACGTTCATGAACACCAACTGCTTGATGTAGTGTTTCATGCTGCAAATAGTCAATTTCTTGATACTTATGCTTTTATAAACGGCATTGAGATTCTCTCATTGCCTGCTAGCCTTTCCTACTTTCATGGGAGGAATGTAGGAGTTGAAGTGGTGGGGAAGTCTGTGATTAATGTTGATAATAGCACCGTGCTTGAAGTAATGCGGAGGATTAATCTTAAGCAGGATGCAAACGCCGTGTTTGGGATGTGGGAGAGGAGGAAGGAAAGCAAGGTGAAGAGTGTTGAGTGGAGAACATCAGTGACTGTGGGGTTTAGGTACTTGGTTAGGCTCCATTTCTCCGAGATAGGGCTCAAGATGGCAGGGATGAGAGGCGTTACTTTTAAAATCTACATTAATGGTGTCGTTGTTGATGCTGATATTGACAGCAGAGAAGGGGGTTATGAAGATAGCTTTGCTTGGTATAGGGACTACATGGTGATGATCAAGGGGCTCAAACGCGAGGGTGAGCGTGAGATCACCGTTTGTCTTCAATCCAATGGCAAGTTCGTAGACGGACATGGGCTTATCGAAGGGTTTGAAGTTTTGAGGCTGAGTAACTCTGACAATAGCTTGGCCAGTCCAAATCCATTGCCTTCAACTCCCAATTCATCAAACTGGATTATCCAGAGTCAGAGAAATACGATGGCCACTCTTGTAATAGCAATACTTGCTTTTGCGAACACCATTGTGCATATATCGCGTCTCATATGGGAAGGTAGAAGTAGAGAGGATAAAAACATGCCATCAATCAGGGCTGGACGCCTCTGTCGAAGGTTTTCACTTGCTGAGATCCAATTAGCCACAAGAAACTTCAGTGATGCACATCTCATCGGAAGGGGAGGATTTGGTAAAGTTTATAGAGGGCTCATTGATAATGGGCAAGTGACTGTGGCAATAAAGCGGCTGAGATCAAATTCGAACCAAGGGGAACGGGAGTTTTTGACAGAGATCGAAACGCTAACTGAGTTGCGACATGTTAATCTGGTGTCCCTGATTGGCTACTGCTACGACCATAGGGAAATGATACTTGTTTACGATTACATGGCCTATGGGACTTTGAGTGACCACCTTTACAAACTCTCGAGGAAAGGTATTGACTGCTCATCTCTAACATGGAAACAACGCCTTACTATATGTATAGGAGCTGCTCGAGGACTGGACTATCTTCACACTGGCCACTCACTCATACATCGCGATGTGAAGGCCTCAAATATCCTCCTCGATGAGAATTTTGTAGCCAAGGTTGCAGATTTTGGATTGGCCAGACACGTGAATATGAAAACACTACAGAGCCATATTAGCACAAAAGTTAAGGGCACATTTGGGTACTTGGATCCGAATTATTACACCACAGGTAAACTAACAAGGAAAAGTGACACATTTTCCTTTGGGGTGGTTTTGTTGGAAGTACTTTGTGGAAGACCCGCTGTGGATCCGGGAGTTAGAGAGGATGAATGCCTGCTGACTAAGTGGGCACGAGAAAATATCCGCAAGGGAAAAACTGACCTAATCGTAGCTCCAGATCTAAGGGGTGAAATCTCAGAAGATAGCCTAAAGGTATTTCTGGAGGTTGCTGAAAGATGCTTGCATGATGAGCCAAGCGAACGGCCAACAATGGCTCAAGTTGTGCTACAGCTTGAGTATGCTCTTAAGCAGCAGGATAGCTCAAAACCCATGCCACAAAATGTGGATAATGCTCAGCAGCCAGCAATGGGCCCTAGAGATGAGCAGAATGCACCCCCTCCTCAAGAGCAAACTAATAGAACCAAATTTGTTAACATTAAGCCTCCACCTCAATTCGGAAGAGAAGACTGGACAAGAGCCTCGACACAAAGACCATCGCGACTTAGGCCGTGGGATGCATTTTGGAGTAGGGTTAAACCATATGGTAAATACAAATGTTTACTTTTTAGGCATTACAGAGACAGATAAATCTGTATCACTCCCTCTTCATTATACTAATTCGCAAACTATCTTGCTCTACTATAACTCTTGTAGGTGATTATGATCGTGCTACAGAACAGGATATGACTATGTTGCATACCAATGTCCCTACCACTATCCCACTAGATGAATTAGCAGAGATTACTGATAATTTTGATGCCAAGTGTGTTATTGGTGAGGGATCAAATGGAAAGGTATACCATGGAGTACTCAAAAGTGGACTGGCTGCAGCAATAAAAAAGCTCGACTCTAGCAATCAGCAGACCGAGTATCTTTAGAGCAGGTTTGGTCGTAACACTGTGCGTTGATATAGTTGCATACATATTAATCCTCGGTAATGATATATTGCTCAATATGTGGTTATGCAGCAGGTTTCAGTGATTTCCACAGTAAAGCACAAAAATGTGGTCGAGCTGCTTGGTTATTGTGTAGATGGTGGTTTGCAAGCCTTGGCTTATGAGTATGCTCCAAACGGTTCCCTGCATGAACTTCTTCATGGTGAGTTTGTCTTATTTATTGGTGACTTATTTAGAGGTAACTTGTATTTCTTAAAAAGAATCTAGTACTTTTGGATGAGTACGACATATCCTCTCAGAATCTTCGTCATATTCACTCATTGCAGCTTCGTGTTAAAAATCACTACCAAATTCACGCATTTATTTATTTATTGATGCAGGAAGGAAAGGCATCAGGGGCTCAGGGCCGGGGCCGGCTATGTCATGGCCTCAGAGAGTTAAATTTTCTCTTGGAGCTGCAGAAGGGTTAGAGTACATCCATTTGAGGGGCCAGATTCATGGTGATATCAAATCCAGCAATATCCTTCTTTTCGGTGACTATGGAGTTGCTAAGGTATCTGATTTTGATCTTTCAAATCGAGCTCCTGACAAGTCAACTCGCCTTAATTCCTCTGGTTATCATGCTCCTGAGTAAGCTCTTTTCTTAGTCTTTTGCCTAGATCAGGGGAATTGGGCTAGTGGTTACTGGTTTCAAATTCAATGTGTATGTTTTTTTACTGGGTTAGAGGTTTTCTCTTTTTTTGTGTGGGGTGGTAGATACACAACTAGTGGGCAGCAAAGCTGGAGGAGTGATGTTTACAGCTTTGGCGTCATACTCTTAGAACTTCTAACTGGACGTAAAGGAGAGCAGGATCTTGTGACATGGGTATGAATTTTCATAATGATTTAATCTTCCTACTACTTTTGCTTCTTAAGTTTATCGCGCAGATCTGCTTAATTTATTTTCAATCTAGTTTGTATCTGATCCTACATACTTTGCAAAACCAGGCAATGACAAATCTAATCGAAGACAAGGTAAAGAACGTTGTTGATGCTAGACTGGAAGGAGGCTACCCTTCTAAGGCAGTTGCTAAGGTGAATCAGTTTTTTATTTTCTATGTAAACAGAAACATGATGCCGCTTCACAATTCTGATGATTTTCCATATATAAAAAGATGGCTTCACTGGCTATTTCGTGTGTGCAATATGGAGCTGCTTTCCGTCCAACTATGAGCATTGTAGTAAAAGCTCTCCAACCTCTGCTGAAAACTGCATCAAATCCTCCTAGTCTTATACCAAATTTGTAAGATCCTTTCTTGAAAATCAGATCGGTCATCTTTCTGTGCTCGTCAGGCTCATTTAAATGCCTCTGATAATAAAAAGAATGTCAAGATTATTTTATAGTAGTATGTTAGTTCTTATATCTGCTGAACATAGTTCTTCTCAAGTTGTAAACACTTTGCTTTCTCAGAAAATCAGAAAGGCGCCGTTATGTTGAGCAGTGGATGAACCATTGTCGCTTTCCAGAAGAACTAAGAAGGTCATCCTCATCTGTTCCTCTCCTCTCATTTTGTAGTATCTACTCCATTTTAATTTTCACTTGATACAATGTCTTTTAAAAAAAAATTATACACTAATGAGCTTATTTCTCATCAATTCAACAACATAACATCTTTCTAAAGTAGAATTCAAACATTCTGTTCCTTGCAGGCAAGTCAGAGAAGCCGAGCGTCTTAATTGGGCTACCACGAGCATGTTCCATGAAGAAATGCTGATGGAGAATTTACCAGAAAACCTTCAACAGGATATACGTCACCATCTCTTTAGATTTGTTAAGAACGTAAGATCCATTTTTTGGTGATATTGTGTTATTCTGATGGGGAATAAGACTAAAACTATGCCTCAAAAGATGTCATGGAATTGGCATGATTAAGTTCCATTTAAAGCATATGAGGTTTGATTTCTCCGGTGATCGCAGCTCCACCTTTTCCGCTTTCTGGACCAACGCGTAATAGATGCAATATGTGAGAGGCTGAGAACAAAGACATATACGAGAGGAAGCACGATGCTTTTCCCCGGTGGTAGTGTCGACAAAATTGTTTTCATAATCCAAGGAAAGATGGAGAGCATCTTTGTGGACAGATTCACTACCATCCTCTTGTCGGCAGGGGATTTTTGTGGAGAAACACTCCTCTCTTGGTGCCTCGAGAACTCAGGTCCGAATCGACACCATGCTTTCTATTTTCATTTTCTCAACCGTTCTTGAGCTCACCTATCTCTCTCTCAGATGTTGGAAGAATGAGGAGTGCAGAGCCAATATTTAGCGAGAATCTAGTCCGATGTTTAACAAACGTGGAAGCGTTGGTATTGCGAGCTGCAGACCTGGAACAAGTTGTGAACCTTTTTGCTAGATTCATCAACACCGGAAGCATTAGATGGGCTGCAAGGTGATTAATTAACCATTTTCTTTCATGCTTTCTGTTTTTGTGCATCTTATCATAATTCATGCATATAAGAAAGGTGAAAAGTGGTTTTGATGCATGCTGCATTTTCATATATGAATACGATTGATGCAAATAGTATTAATTAACACAGATATGTATCACCTTACTGGAGAGTGCTCGCAGCTCGACGTATTCAACTTTCATGGAGAGTGAGACATTAGCCACTTCTCATCATTAGTTTCTTCCAACTCTGCATATTTTTTGTGCATATTGCTACTATATTTTTTTAAGCTAGGTATGTGACGACGAAGCGCAAATCAGTTGGTAACCAATGGATTCAAGTTATCAACTGGGTGGGTGTGATTTTCCTGTCATTTGTAAATTTGAGAGCTTAGATAAGAGATGCTTTTCTGTTTTCTTTTTTTAGCTATGAGAGTGTTAACAAGGGTGTTTAATTTGATCCAATGGTATATGTATCTTTAGGATTCGCAATAGTGATACTTGTGTATATATCTTCAGTGAAAGGGATAACATTGGGGTTTATGGTTGAGTTATAATAAGAATCTATTTTTGCGTAACAACTTGAGAATTAACGTATTATATGCACGAGTTAATTCACTGCTGAATTTTGGTATAAAAAACACATTGTTATACATAAAAGTGTATTAAATTTATAAGTAATTAATATGGACTGATTTTTCATTTGTAGGTTATTACAAAAATGTTGTTATTTGAACTATACCTTGGGATGTAGTTATTATATTTTGTTAGGGATGGGCTAATTCTACACAATAACACAAATATTATTTGAATAATACTTCATTAAATATGAAGGCTACGAATAGGCATGCCCCTAATTTCCAATGGGGGCTATTATTTTGACCCACAACAATTGGGCTGAAAGAGGGCCCAAATTAGAAGAGGGAGACCATCATTGAAGGCCCAAAACGTTCATTTATTGTGATAACACCCCAATGATAAAAGAAATAAAAATTAGTAACATTTATTTATTAAAAAGTAAAAAATATTTATAGGTAAAAAGTTCCTAAAACTTTATTTGAGTAATGTTATAGTATTTCACTAGACCTTTTTAATGATTAAAAAAAAATCGATAATGAATTTTCACTCTAAAATGTAATGACATTATTTTATCTGGTGATTCCGGGACACGGAAGTCTACACCAACTAATTTCGGTACACATACGTCTACACCAACTAGATTATACGATTACAAGATTACACGAATTTCATTTTGTGTTTACACTAAAAAAAATCAAATTGTATTAAGGCGTGATGTGATTGTAGTATTACATATTCAAAGGAAAAAGAATTTGGCCGGCCAAATTGCTGACAATTGGGAAATTAATTGGTAATAAATTATCTTCTTTAATGCTGTCATTTTAGCATGTCAACAGTCAAGTATTAGGCTTAATGCTCTTATCTTCAGCCTTTATTTGTCAAACTATTAATTTTCCTTTTGAGAAAAAGACATTGCATGTCATTAAATCTACATTAACATGCCAATAGTAATTAAAATAATTAAGAGTAAACTGATATTGCAATGAGCATATTAAAGTAAAATTGTACTAATATCAGTAGTTTGATGGATTCCGGCATTCATATCTAGATGGAAAAAAAATAGAGAAATTGTTTCAATTTTTTTAGAGAAGTAGAAATCCTTGGATATTATTTCTTAAATTAGTTTATGATCAATTAGAGTTCTTGAGATTGCATGTTGAGTCCATTTTGCAATCAAACTCTAATTGCAATTAGTCCAAAATAAAGATAACTGCGTCAAATTATACAACACATGTTTTTAGATCCTTCATTTTTGACACGTTTCAATTTCGTAAACGTACATTATGTGTATGGTCATATACAGTGTTAAAATTACAAAATTGAAAATACATTCAATAATTAAAATCATGTGTGATAACACTACTACTCAAAAACATCTTTTTCATCTTAATGCACAAGGATGTATGAAATAGCCTATGGTATAAATGGTTATAATGACTAAACCCCTAGCAAGTTTAAAAGCTTACAAAATCAACAAATTAAATTGTAGTATGATTGTATCTTTGAAGATTACGTTCATTATGAAGCCAACATATTATCAAAGTGCATTCCTGCCTTTAATTTCATTTAAAAAACAATGAAATATAAATCCACATAGAGCTATTAATTTTCAATAATTAAATATCCAAATGATTATTTTTATAATTATTATGTGCGTACTTTTTAAAAAAAACCTATAACATTAAGACAACATATAAATTCTATACCTATAGGACTACTATTTCTCCATGGACTTTTATTTTCAAATGTTTCATTTATGTAATTATTTATTATTATTATCTCTTTATACATCAATATTCCCAAGAGTTAAAGAGTTGCACCCCAAAACATTGACTTTCACCAAGAAATTAAACCCTTTTATTTTTTCACTTTTAACTTAATTTTCTTTTATTCTTCGCATTCATTCTCGAGAAGTCTGTAATATTAAATAGTGGGGCAAAAAATATGAAGGGAGGGGCAAATCGGTCACTCGCGGTGGCAGGCGGCGGCGCCACCACCATTAATATCCGTTAATGGTGGGTTTACCATATCCCTAAAATAAAAGCTCCAAACTGTACACATCTGGCTATGAGTTATCATTTTCCATCCACCAATAACTACTAACGCTTGTACTTTCTCTCTCTTAATTTTTCTCTGTATTTTTCAAAATCCAACCAAATCAAAACATGAGAGAGAAAGAGAGACTATTAATTTATTTATCACCAAATGACAACAATACTATAGTTTTTTAGCTGTCAAGCCTGTCATATGCGTACATATAATTTATTTATTTGGTTCACAATACTCTCAAATATATATGCGACTCCTTAAATTCTTCGAAAGAGAAGAAGAAGTTTAAAATAAAATAAACTAGCATCTTATTCTATTCTATGCATGCAAACGCATGGTCTTAAATTTGAAAATTGTTACAAAGCCAATAATAGTGCCCGCCCGCATCTGAATATAAATAGCTATGATATATTTCTTTTAGCAATAATTATGAATTTTCCTTAGTGTTAAAAAATAAATGTGTGGCAACAATCGGCCATAATTTTTCATAATTGCTTATTTAATATGATGCAGGTCTTGTAGGGTTTGTATCGTCACACAACTTTCCATCCTGAGTATATATCGAGAAAAATCAAAATTATATTTTGATCGACTGATTGAGTTGTATGATCGACTGATTAAACCCGAACATACAACTCGATATATAAATATAGACACGTCCCTAACGAGCTAAAACTCAACTAGGGGCAGATGAAAATCGTAATATCCATCTTTTATATAAAAGGTACTAGAAATAACACTAATAATTCGACATATACTAATTATACCACCATTATAAATATGGCCTCAACCATACATAACAAATAATTAATATACTAACGAACAAAATAAAACTTTTCAACCATTACGTATACAACATATGTGTGTTTGTGTGTGTATAGACGGCTCATCTCTCTCTCTCTCCTATTTGAATTCGTATTACAAGAATCCCATCCACCCCCAACCCCCACTCCCTCTTTATTGCTACCCTTTTTTCTCTCACCGTGTGATCAGAAAACCATAAATCCGTCGGTTACAACACACCCACACCCACACGTGTGTGTGCGTGTGTGTAATATAGTGAGTAGGCAGTGTGTGTTTGTGCGTGTACGTAGGTATAGTAGTAGTAGTTATTATTATGGGTTGGCTTTCCATCTCTCAATTCTTCTTCTTCTTCTTCTCTTCTTTGGCTCCTTTTCCAATCCCTTGCTCTTAATTACTCCACACCTTCCTCTCCCACCCTCCAAGAATATATATATTATTACTATTTACTACTACTCTTCATTTCCCACATATACATACATGTGTTGTATGTATGTATATATGTTGTGTGTGGGTGTGGCGTTACTCTATAGCTTCTCACACTTCCAAAAATGAAAACATGGCTTGTGCCTTGACAGATGCTGCAATTACTCCTCATATGCTCAAAATCCACTCCCTAAACTTCATATCATTTTCCATATCAAATCCCAGATATTCTTCCCTTTTCCTTCCCCTCTCTCTCTCCTTCTTGTACTTTCGTCTCTTTCCCATCATCTTTCCATAAATTTCTTGGTGGGTTTTCGCCTTCTTGTTTATTATTATTACTCTTATTATAGTAAATAAAAAAAAGAACCCACCCTTTGCTTTGGTTGTTGCTACAGTTTTATTTATTTCTTTATTTTTATTATGGGAAGAATAGCTGCTCCTCTTCAATCCACTAGTATTTATTGTGTACGGCCTCTTATCTGAGCCTCCCTCCCTCTCCTCCGCCGGCCATGGAGTTCAGCAGCGGCGGCGGCGGCGGCGGCTCTAGCGGCGGCGACCCCCACGACGCCTCCGACCGCCGCAAGAAGCGCTACCATCGCCACACCGCCCACCAAATCCAGAGGCTTGAATCGTGAGCCTTTCTCTTCTCCATTCTTGCAAGCTCAAACACACCATGCACTTACAACAAAACACATCAAGAAACGATTTTTATTTGTTTTTTCTCTCCAAAATCTGATCTTTTGAAATGGGCTTTGCTTGTTTTTCAAGGATGTTCAAAGAGTGTGCTCACCCAGATGAGAAGACCAGAAACCAGTTGAGCAGAGAATTAGGGCTGCATCCTCGTCAGATCAAATTCTGGTTCCAAAATAGGAGGACTCAAATGAAGGTTAATATTCATTATCTCAATTCCCTCAAATTAATCTCTGTCAAAAAAAATCGATCTCGCTGAAGATTATATATGTCTTGTTGATTCCACTTCAGGCACAGCATGAGAGAGCCGACAACTGCACGCTTCGAGCCGACAACGACAGAATCCGCTGCGAGAACATCGCCATGAGAGAGGCCCTCCGCAACGTCATCTGCCCCTCCTGCGGCGGCCCTCCCGTCACCGAGGATTCCTACTTCGATGAGCAGAAGCTCCGGATGGAGAACGCCCAGTTGAAGGAGGAGGTAAAGCGGAATCTTCATTTTTGAAAATTCATCAAATTCTAGATTTTCTCATTTTGTTGTTGTTAAAAGTGATGGTTCTGTTTTGTAGCTCGACAGAGTTTCCAGCATTGCAGCTAAGTACATAGGCCGCCCCATTTCCCAGCTGCCGCCGGTGCCGCCAATTCATGTCTCCTCATTGGATTTATCAATGGCTAGCTTTGGTGGGCATGGTATGGGCTGCCCTTCTCTCGATCTCGATCTCTTACCCGGGAGCTCGTTGGGAGTTGGCTCGTCTCTCGCCTCGTTCCCTCAGATGAGTATCTCTGATGTCGATAAGTCCCTCATGGCTGACATGGCGGCCGGGGCCATGGATGAGTTGATCAGGCTTTTGCAGGGCAATGAGATGCTGTGGATCAAGTCTGCAACCGATGGCCGGGAAGTGCTCAATCTCGAGAGCTATGAGCGAGCTTTCCCCCGGCCGAATAGCCACTTGAAGAACCCTAGTGTTAGGACTGAAGCTTCGAGAAGCTCCGGAGTTGTTAGCTTGAATGACTTGGCTTTGGTTGACTTGTTTGTTGATTCTGTAAGTTTAATTTTGCATTGCCTTAATTAAGATTGAGAATTGATTGATTAAGTTTGAATTGGAAATGGAATTGCAGAGTAAATGGATGGAGTTATTTCCTACAATTGTGGCAAGAGAAAGGACTATTGAAGTGATTTCATCTGGGATGCTAGGGAGCCATAGTGGCACATTGCAATTGGTATTTATTTAATGATTCGAGGTTGATTTAGTAAGTCCGTTTTCGGAATGTATGACACCCTAATATCGTGTTTGCTGCAGATGTATGGAGAGCTGCAGTTGCTATCGGCCTTGGTCCCGACGAGGAAGCTCTATTTCCTTAGATTTGTGCAGCAGATTGAGGCTGGATCTTGGGCTATTGTTGATGTCTCCTATGATATCCCAAATCAAGAAAGCCAATTTTCGTCGTCGTCGAAAGCTCACAAGCTCCCTTCTGGCTGCTTGATCCAGAAACTGCCCAATGGCTACTCCAAGGTTTGCCCTAATTCTAAAATGTGTGTGTGAAGATATGTATTTTGTGGTTTTTTATTTATGTTTGATGCAATATTAGGTTACATGGATTGAGCATTGGGAGGTAGAGGATAAATCTGCAGTTCATAGACTATACAGAGATCTAATTCATAGTGGATTAGCCTTTGGGGCAGAGAAGTGGCTAGCAAATCTTCAAAGAATGTGTGAGAGAATTGCTTGCTTGATGGTGGCTGGGAATTCAAACCGTGAGATTGGAGGTTTGTTATTACTTATTATGTTATATGATATGATTTGTTACATTTTAAAATGTTTGATGATTGAATTTGTGTGTCTAACAAATAAAATATTGTGTATTTTAACGAACGGCAGCGATTCCGGGGCCGGAGGGCACAAGGAGCATGATGAAGCTTGCGCAGAGGATGGTGAGCAACTTCTGCGCGAGCATCAATCCTTCCGGCGGGCAGCACCTGACGACGCTTTTGGGGTCGAACGAGCTCGAGGTACGGGCGACGCTCCACAGGAGCGCCGACCCCGGCCAGCCCAACCGCATGGTGCTTAGTGCGGCCGCGACCATTTGGCTCCCCGTCTCGCCCCAAAATGTCTTCAACTTCTTCCGGGACGAGAGGACCCGCCCTCAGGTAAAGACACGATCAAGATCACGAGCTACTAATGTTGCTCGTGATCTTGATCTTTTCTACATTTTTTTAAATTTGAATTGATTTTTATATATTTTTTTGAATTTTGGCAGTGGGATGTGCTATCAAATCAAAATCCAGTTCAAGAAGTTGCCCACATTGCCAACGGCTCTCACCCGGGAAACTGCATTTCTGTGCTTAGGGTAAGTTAGGACTCCATTTTCTAATTGTGTATTTAGGAAAAATTGCATATTAAGGAATTAATTTTTTTTACAACTATAAAATTTATAATGACATTTGAAATTATCAAAAAAATTATTATACTTTAGCAATTACAAAAGTTGGCAATTGGAATTATCAAACTTTTTTATTTTATTTTTTGCAATTGGAGTGCAAGCTCTGTTTTGGGGAAGGCAATTTTTTTTGCAACTTGATCTCAAAGCTTAGTAGTGACATGCTAATTGCCCAAAAATAGATTATGCCATTAGCAAATTTTGCTTTTTGATTAATTATTGATATATTTTCAATTGTAATAACAAAAGGAGGTATGATTGATGATTTAATGTAGACTTAATTTATATTATAGTTTGGAGTTGTAATTGAATAATAAATAATCTTCACAGGCCCTAAACACGAGCCAAAACAACATGCTAATCCTGCAAGAGAGCTGCGTGGACTCGTCGGGGTCCGTGGTGGTCTACTGCCCGGTCGATCTTGCGTCGATCAACATCGCGATGAGCGGCGAGGATACCTCCTACATTCCCCTCCTCCCCTCCGGCTTCACCATCTCCCCCGACGGCCCCGGCCCCGGCCCCGCCCACGGCGACGGCGCCTCCACCAGCTCCGCCGCCACCCCCGAACCCCGCTCCCTCGTCACCGTCGTCTTCCAAATCCTCGTCAGCAACATGCCCACCGCCCGCATCAGCCCCGAGACCGTCAACACCGTCAACAACCTCATCAGCAACACTGTCCACCACATCAAATCCGCCATGAACTGCTAGCCAATCAATCAATCTTGACCGTTCATCAATTCTGTTTCTCTTTCTCTTTTTTGCTTGTCTCTTGCAATTTTTTTTTACTATTAAAAAGAAGGAAATAGGAGTCAAGAACGCACCGTTTCAGATGTCGGTATGGTTCGGGTATTGACTTCTATTGATTTTTTTCTTTTCTTTTCTTTAATTAGAGAGAAGGATTTGTGTAGTGATTAATTTATTAGCATTGTTTTGTTGAAATAGATGGAGATGTGTTGCATGTGTGCATGAATGGATATGATTCTTCTTTTTTCTCTCTCTTTCTCTCTATTCTACACATAATTTAATGAACAATGTGGTCCATGGATGTGTGTAGATGATATAGATATAGAGATAGATTAGATAGACATAGATTAGATGGGATAGGTTGATTGTTACCATCAATATAACTAACTAACTCAACTCCCCCCTTCTTTAAAATGTGAGAGTCGCATTTTGCAAATTCTAGCATAGGTTTGGTGGGAGTACTCTCCATGGGTGGCGCATTTAATGAGGTGATGGAGACGCGATTTTGATAAAAGCGTGTGTGCTTTTTGTTTGTTTCCTCATCAATGATCCTACACGATGGTGAGTATAAATGTATATAATACCATAATGTGACAAATTTGTTATATTTTATTAGATTTTGGTTGTCGGAGAAACCCTAGCTGCTAGGTGTTATTCAATTTTGTAAAACGTCACGTTATTGTATTATATTAATTTCTCATATTTTAGTCATTTTTTATTCAATATTAATTTCTTATGTTTTTGTATAATTTGATTGAAGATTATCAATTAGGTTTCATCAGTCGAGGTTAGGGTTTATAATTAATTAATTTTTTTGACTATTCTAAAATTATGATATATTAAAATTTTAAATTTTATAATAAATATTAATTATCAATCTATGATTTATTATATAACTATAAATAATACTTAAATAGATATATAAAGTAGTGGAACAAATGATCTCATATGAGTTTTTACTTGCTTACATCACACTACAAAAAAAGACGCTGTTAACGACGGAAATTTTCATCGTTAAAAACGAAGATTCCGTCGTTAAAACTAATTAACGACGGACAAGCCACCGTCGTTGGTAGAGTCGTCGTCCGACACTTAACAACGGAAATATTCCGTCGCTAAATTTAACGACGGAATTAACGACGGCAAATTCCGTCGTTAAAAAAAATTATATTAAAAAAATATATAATTTTTTTATATTTTATTTTCGTAATTATTTATTATTGTAATATATTTAATTAATTAATTAATTATATTATTAATTATTTATTTCTTTGTTTTCAATATTAGTGCCCTCATATGTATAGGCACTTACTCAACCAAACATCCACAATTTTTTCGACGTGGGATAACAAGATTAACAACGGATTTAATTAAAAAATAATAATTAATTAATTAACGACGGAATTAACAATGGAATTTTCTAATAATTAAAAATAATAAAAAAATTAATTAATTAATTAATGACGGATTTAACGACTGACAAATAAAAATAAAAGTTAATTTTATTATTTAACGACGGAATTTGTTATTTTTTAAATAAAATAATTAAAAAATTAAAAATTCCATCGCTAATCCATCGCTAATTCCATCGCTAATTAATAAGAAATTAAAAATAAAAATTTTTCGTTAAGGCCGTATCTTGAACGACGGAATAGAGTCCGTCGTTAATTTCCGTCGTTAATGGCGTATTTTCTTGTAGTGTCAATTATGTTGGTGATTGTGATTTCGACTGTAAAATATTCAATTTGAGTTTTTTCTTTAAAGGTTTGTAATAATGTGTAATTAGAATTTGGGTCACTACATTTCACTACTTAAACTTAAAGCATGCCATTAGTAATGGATGTCATATTATTATTATTGGCTGACATATTATATATAGATATACACGTATTAATAATAAAATACGAGATGTGAAAGAAAAGCGTGGTAGAATACATAGTATTAGCCCAAACTTTTGTAAATGTTAGGAAATTGGGGACGCCCTAGCTATATATTGCACCTAGCCATGAAATAAAAGCGAGTGTTACTAACAAATGAAAGGAGAACATTTATCAAGTCTACAAATTAGAATTTGGAAACTCTATTTACTCTAATCTAGAATTTCGAATATTAATTAGTCATGTTGACTTCTCTAAGGTTTGAAGATTAAATCTAAAATTCGACCATAATTACTATTTAATCTACCACCTCCATGCATATTATAATAAGCACCAATATATATAGTTTATGCCAATAGAGAATTAGAAATTAAATGAGATTTTACTGTATGTGCAATCGGATGAATCTTCTATATCATAGAATTTGGGACGAAGCTCTCCAAATCATTCCCCCATTTCCCCTTACATTGACACATCATATTTTCCTTATTTAACACCTTAAAACAACCCCAATTACAATCCACATATATAAGCTCATAATTTCCATTTACAAATAAGCCCATAATTTCACATTTACAAGCCCTACAAGCCCACAATTCTTTTCTTCTTCTCCAAATACTACAAAGCGTCCCATGTCGAATATGCAAAAAAATTATTATTATTATTATTATTATTATTATTATT
>JAYJMF010000066.1:1257561-1277066 GCA_036873715.1 Salvia sclarea
TTTAAAAAATTATTTTCAATAGTTTGGGATATAATTGATAGTAACAAGATAGTTTGGGGTTTAAAGTGATAATTACCCTAATTATTTCCCACTGTCCAAAATATATTTCATTTATTTTTTTCATTGATTTATTTGACAGAGAAGCATATAGGTTTAAATAAGCCAGACAAAAAGTTGGCCCAATAAATTCTTAGATTTTTTAAACTACGATTATTGTATAAAAAAGTTAGCCCATAAAGGAAGCGAGCTGTTAATGGGCTACAATTACAAAGATGGGCTTTGCTGGAATCACTTAATTCAATTCAAGCATCATAGTATTTTTTTTTTATATTCAAGTATCATAGTAAATTTTTTTATTGAAGCATCATATTAATTCATGCACAATTGCACAATATATACATCTTAATCTTGCACAAATTAATAATTATGTACAAAATGCATGGATATAGCCAAGGCTTTAATATCATACTACCTAGAGTAAATTCATGTGGTTGATAAAACCAATTTTACATTCCAAAATTCATACAAAAGATTAAACATTAATATCAAGTGACATATTTATAACTACTCAAATTCGACTGTCTCACACGACTATTCTCCAACTATCAAATATAAAACAGCACAATTTTTTATTTAAATCCGAATCACAAAACCAAACCAATTTTCACACATTATACAAGCTTGTACATAGAACAAAAAAAAGTTCATTTTAGTAGTGTAGTCTCATTCTTGAAGAAGGCAAGTGCAGCATCAGCATCACAATTGCTCCCAGTGAAGCATTTGAAGAACTCTCCATAGGTGAAGCCTCGGTAGACGGGCCGGTCGCCGGCGAACTCCTCGGCCGGCTCGATAATGATCTCGTTGGACGGAATCAAGAACGTCCCGATCGTCGTCCTCGCCTTCCCCGAATTCGCCATGACTCTATGGACCGGGCTCGAAAATCGGCCGTTGCTCATCACCTTAAACAATTTGGTAGTATGTTTTTAAGAGCCATGATGCTCAAATTGGATTGAAATTCTTGACTTAAAATTAAGCCTTGACCTTGAGCTGGAGGCCAGGGATGACGAGGAAGGCGTGGGGGGTGGGGTCGACGTCCATCCACGTGTCGTGCCGGAGCAGCTGCAGCCCCGGCACGGAGCCCTGCTGCAGCATACTGATCAGGTTCGGATCACTATGCTGCGGCATCCCGAGCGTGAGGCTCGGGTCGGGGCACGGCACGTGGTGGTTCACCGACAGCAGCTGCGTCGCGCTCATCTCCGCCTCCAAAAACCTACGGTTCAGCCCCAGCGCCGCCAGGATCCGCAGCAGCACCTTCCTCGTCTCGATTGAATACTCCCCAACTATTTCCCTGCAATTATTATTAATTAATTAATAGTATCCAGAAAAATAACATTATGAATAATTAATAATATACTTGACCCCCAAAATTCCCCAAGATGCAAAACGGAATATTAATTTTGGAGGCAATTATTAAAATACGAAAATTAAGATAAAAATTGTACTCAATTAATATAAAAAGATTAAAGAAAACCCGTCATTTCACGGATAATTGGCACTCTTGAAATGGTGTGCAACTCATAAAATTAATGATAGCCAGTTCGTGAAATGGGAGCGATTTTTTTAAACATTTTTATATTAACAAGCCAATTGTTATCTTTACTACATGAGAAAGACTATTTTGATAGATTTCCTCTTAATTTTGCAACATTATAAATCTTACAATAAAACGCAAAATTGGGTATTAATTTCGCGTCACAATTTCAAATCATATTTGGTTAAATATTTTAATCTAAAGGGCGAAATTAATCCTTTACTGTAAAAATGACTAGAATTAATATATTTTTATTTTTGAGGCTACTATCAGTCTTTTTGCTAAGCAAAATGGTTATTTTGAGGTATTACCACGAATCAAAAAATAGAAAAATACCTATAATTGGGAGGATTTTGGGGCCATAGATGGAGATGGTGATGGAGGGGATGACAATGGTGGGTGAGATTATCTCTCCAATAATGATGCTCTTCAAAATCATAGTTCATGGTGCTTGAGTAGAGCCTGCATTTCTTGGTGATTTCTGTGGAGTAGAAGCTGGCCTTGTGCTCCGGCGCCGTAGCGAAGAATCCCTCCATCGCCTTCATCGTCTCCGCCATCAGGCTCGTCGGAATCCCGTGGTTGATCACCTGAGGGGACGGAGACGTTTTACTTTGCGTGATAGGATGGACTGATAGAAACAATTTAAAGTAAAAGATTGATGATCATTTTAGACTTGTTTGACCATTTTATCGTTCCGATACTCAATCCTATGTTTTATCGATTTAATCTATCATAATGTTTACTTTGTGATAGGATGGGGGTGTATATGAAGATAATCCAGGCTAATCTACCGTTTACTTTGATAGATTAGCGATGAATTGCTTCAATAAGTGGTTGATCACCTGAGGGTCGGGGACAATTACTTAGTGCGATCGATAAGTCATAGGATGGACTGATAAAAAAAAATCCAAACTAATCCAACATTTACTTTGATAGATGGATTGCTTAAATTTAAACTTATTAGACCAACATTTTGTTTGCATGCAGCCTATGTAGTCAACACATATATACTATCTTCTCGTTGGCAGAGATGGGGTGGGCTCGAGCACCCCCAACTTTATCTATTTTTCACCATTTTTTTAGTTTAAGCATATCAACACTATATATATTTCTAGCTCCGTCCTTGCTATGCTCATGTTACCTAAAAAATGAAAAATAAAAATATTGATCGAACCTGGAAGATTCCGAATTCTTGGCTAGCATCGAAGATCTGTTGAATGATGTGTGGTCGATTTTGGGAGTTGAGTTGTTGAAGATCGATGATAGGAATATCTTTCATGACTGGAAATTCATGTTTACCAGGCCTTTTGTGAGGTGGGAATATGTATTTTTCTGGCATTTCTTTCACATGGCTGCCCCAATTTGACATAAGCTTTTCCATTGCTTCTTTTTTCTTTTTTTGATAGGAAAAATTGAGATGGAAATAAGATGATAGTCTTGATTAGTATATGTAGGCTTTGAGTGTGTGGAAATGAGGGGTTTATCCGTTTATATAGCAACTTGATTTTGTCTCATTTAGAGCACAATTAATTAATTAAAAAGATAAAAAAGTGTTTAGGGTTTTTGGATTTTATTAAGACGAAGGTTTCAACTTTGGGACCACTATGAGAAATCATTTACATAAACATAGTATTTATGTTTTCTTACATGAGTGCCAATAAATACTTAATGTTCTTCGAAATGACATACATGGATATTACTTTTCATTGTATTATTTTAAAATTTGCAAAAAGAGACGACAAACGCATCAATTGACTTCTCCTCCACAAATAGGTACACGGGTTCGAGTCATTTCGGATGTGTGTATTCGAGATGTAACTAAAAATAATTTGTCTAAAAATATATACAGATTTAGGATGAAAATTAATTGGAGTGGTTTTTGCAACTTTTCTCTTTAAATTAAAGGGAAAATTGCGTTTTTTGTCCTATCGGTTTAGCTTTTTTTTCGAAAATGTCTCAGCCTAAAGGTAATTACAAAAAATTACCCATCGTTCGAGAAACGCATCATTTATGCCCCGAAAAAGAAATTCGGCATTGAAATTTTGACTAGAACTGCAGGCGTTATTGTTCGTGGTCGTGACGGTGTACGCCTAGTTGTGCCTCGTGAAATCCGCCTATGTGATGCCCACGTGTTTTGCTTGCATGTGTGTAGTAATTAGTAGAGCTGTCAAACGGGCGGGCCGGGCCGGGCCAGCCCTAAATCTTTCGGGCCAGAATTTCTGGAGCCCAGCCTAGCCCCTATGAATTTTCGGCCGGGTCGGGCCAAACCAGCCGTTTTTTTTTTTTTTTAATTATTTTTTATGGTCAAATTTAATAGATATATACATTAGAAGTGTAGAATCATCCCTAATAAATTATAAAAATTAAATATAAAGTAAAACAAACCCTATATTAATTTACAAATATACAATTAACATTAATTAATTACATTAATACTAAAAATAAAAATAAAAAATTGTTGAATAATAGTTAAATTGGGCGGGCCAAAAAAGCCCGTGGGCTTCGGGCTTTTTTGGCCCGAAGCCCGGTCGGCCGGAAGCTCGAAATTTTCGGGTCATCATTTTCTCAGCCTAGCCCAGCCCAAACCTCGGGCGGACCGGGCCGAAATTGACAGCTCTAGTAATTAGGTATTGATGGCCTTTTATTTTTTATTTAAATGTTTTTTATTCCACATAACACATTACACGGCATACCGGCCACGTCAACAATCCGGCAATCCTAGTCAAAATTTCGACGCCAGAATTTTTTTCAGGACATAAATGATGTGTTTCTCGAACGATGGGTAACTTTTTTGTAATTACCTTTAGGCTGAGACATTTTTGAAAAAACGCTAAAACCAAGGGACAAAAAATACAATTTTCCCTAAATTAAATAACCACTCACATCTCTGAATTAACTATAGTCAAGAGTTATATATAGAATATTCACCGACTTAATTATATGCTTAGGACTACAAATTGGTCTAATTAAATAGATCATATGATGATTAACTAATTACTATGATGCGACTATATTAATATATCACAAAATAGTTGATTAGTCAATTGTCTATGCAAAAGCGCGGTGTTAATTATGATAATATATATTCTCTTTCAATTTGATTTTTTTAATTATTTAAAAAAAAAAAAAACGGTTTACTACTTTCGAGAGATAGCCCTACAACATTAATTTTTGCTTTACTTTTTAATTAATTGTTGTTTATCAGTACTTAAATGCATACGAGCGTGGCATCAATGCTCAAATGATAAGAAATTAAATTGCAAGAAAACAAATAATTGGTCCCCAACTGAGATAATGCAATGAGACACAAAGACTGAATCACAATATATCGTTGTATATTAATCAAGTGGCATTTTTACTTGAAATTATTGCATGAACAACTTTAGGGACCATTGTACTATAAAATTTAAGATATAGATTTTCACTTTTCAATTATTAATTAATCATCATGCAAAGAGCTCCTATCACTCAGCTTTCGAAAAATTATGTATAATAATCTTATTTTACCTTATTACTTGAAATTATTGCATGATCAACTTTAGGGACCATTGTACTATAACATTTAACATAGAGATTTTCACTTTTCAATAATTAATTAATCATCATGCAAGGAGCTCCTATCACCCAGCTTTTGAAAAATATATGTATAATAATCTTATTTTCCTATATGTTTTAAGATTGATAGCTTTCAAGTCAATTCAAAGCTGATTTTATTTTCAAATATGCGAGTTTTAATTAAGATTGACACTTATGTGTCGATCTTGTCGCTTTTTAAATGTAGTATTTTATTTTATTTTTTGGACTGCGATGTAGTATTTTATTATATATGTAGTACTATTGTTTTATTTCACCAATCAATTTGTTTTGTCCATTGTTAATTTAATTGCATGCACAACTCGTTATCAATTGTCATCTAAAACTGTATACATATTAATTATTGAAGAAATTTTTTGAGGAATATTCCATGCAATTGGTGTTGTTTAAAATAATCAAAAGGTCATAGCAAGTTAATTAATTTGATGGAAAAAAAAAAGAAGCAAATTCACCATATATTCTATTATTACATATGCATTGCATATTTTTTTTCTTTGTCTTATCGATTTATTTATTCAAAATAAAGAAAGCTAATAATAGATCAGTGCTTGGGAGAATCATAGCAGGATTTGGTTCCATAAAAAACAAAACAGCGAAAACAAGATATTCATCATAAAATATTAATATTGTTGTAATGAATTTTCTACATTGTACAAATATTCTATTCTAGTGGTCCCATTTTCATTTTCAAAATATATTTATGTGTATTGTACTTTTAAAAATTAATTATATAAATAATTTATCAAAATAATAAGTCTGTCCACACTCCACACTATGTGAACCCAAAATTAATGTTGGCCCACTGAGTCCATTTCATCATTCGATCGATCTTTTGCGTTTAGAAGTTCGGTGTTTTAAATAATATTTCACATAAATAAATATAGGGAGTGGCGGGCAGTGCGTCGAGGAAGAAGAGTGAGGTGGAAGAAATTGTGTTGAGGTGGAATTTTTTTATTATTATTTTTGCCACCTTAATTTTAATTTGCTATGTCAATTTTGATTTGGGGATAATTTTGTTCCATGCTAAATTCCAAACAAGTTTAAAAATTCATGTATTATTTGACAAATTTTAAAGTTTGTGTTAAAAACCAAACTAAGCTCAAACTTCATGTATTTACATACCAATATCCCATAAATATATAAACAATAGTTGTGAGTAGCAATCTGAACTATATTAAATACTAGTATTATATGAAAATTTTGGACATAAGGTAAGCATTATTGAATTAGGACCACCGTTGGGCCCAAAAGATAAAACACATTAATAAAACCCAATAATTATCAATCATCCCAATTCAACCTAACATAAAATAGCCAAGAATATTGATGAATCTTATTTGATACGATATAGTTTTAACAAAGAAATTTGCAGTAAAAGAAAAGATAAAAGATAAATTGTAATACTACAATTCAATCGAAATTTGAAGATGAGCTTCAGCCATAAATAACTTAAAACACGTCCATATTGGGCTTAGTTTTAGCCTTGAAATCATTCAAAAACTAATTTGAATATCTAACTTTTTCACTTCATTAGTAATAAGACATTTCATAAAATATATTTGAACATTTTGATTACTTTAATTCAACCAAAAATATTATAATAAAAAAGCAGCACTTTACTAGTTATTATAATAGAAAAGCAAGACTTAATAGTTATGTGCATAATATATAGTCAATAATAATTCCATAAATATAGCATAATGATACATGCCCCTAATGTTTCTATAGTATATACATTTCATTTCACAGCAACATTAATCAATTTTTGTGAATTTTTAGCCAAAAAATTGATTGACTGCAAAATCAAATTGCAGCCAAAGCAATCAAGAACCAAAGTTTCAGTCCTCACCAAAGTCTCCTCCATCATAAGCTTCGTCGCCGTCGTCTCCTCCCCAGTCGTTATCTTCAGCTTGTCCAGCGCCGCCATTAGCATCAACGTTCACCATGAAATCCATATCATCCATAGGATCTTCCGGCATCTCTGGCTCGGCCACCTCTACTCTCATCAACTCGAGGCTAGCCTCACTGAAGAATTCGGAGTACGGCTTGGATACCTGAGAGAGTATTGACATTATAGAAAATGATTTAGAGTAGAAAAATTTGCTGAAATTCATGAGGATGAGCATTAAAAAATACTGGATTTGGATATTTGGATTAGAAATAATTTTGGAGTTTGATGAAATAAGAATTTTGCTAACGTATAAATACAGAGGATTGTAAATTACTAGGGGTGGGGATCTGGTAAAAACCGTCCTCATTCTAGGAACCTAGATACCAACATAGAGCAATACTAATAACATTATATTATGCGTTTAAAAGCATCATAATTGATGAAAGCATTGTTTTATACATGAAAAAAGCATAGCATCAGAGGAAGCATTATCTTATTGGTATGAAAGCATAGCGAATTTCAAAAGTCAATCTTTACCATCCATTAATCAAGATCAACGGACTAGATTGGTTCCTAGTTAACGTTATGGGGAGGATTTCTATTTGATCCCCTCCCAAATTACTAGAACCAGAACCATTATTGGACGGGAAAAAAAGAAAAAGCTCTAAACTATTAGGCCAGAGGATTTAAAGCTATGTTCGAAAGCATCTATGTAAGTGCAACAATCACGTGGGAATTTTAAGATTCGGCTAGCTAAAGCGTCTATTTGAAATGGACCGACGAACACACTTGCTATGAATGTGTAAGTAACTGACGGCACTAGAGATCAGTGACACACATATCCAAGTTTACGAAAGACGAAAGGTGATATGACATTTACCTTGAATAAAACATTTCTCTCCTCTGCACTTTCAATCAGATTCTTCCAGTGCTCATCTGCTCTTAATGTTGATGCAGAACCCACGACCTATAATTTAGTTGAAAATGAATCAGAAAAAAATAAGAAATACAATCCCATAAGAATAAGATGAATACTTGAATCCAAAGTCATACCAGAACAGAAGACCTTGCTCGAGTAATGCCAACATTCATTCGTCTAAAATCTTTAAGAAAACCAATCGTCTGATGTTCATTTGCTCTGACACAAGAAAAGATCGCAAGATCCTTTTCCCGTCCCTGAAGATTTTAGTCTATTAAATTATACTGACCCAATTATTAAAATATCAAATGAATTAAAATTATAGTTCAACATATGATGTGAACCGTTTAGCAAAACCACAGCCCCAGGTGAGGATGATATCATCTAGAAGCATGCAAATAATTTGACAATCTGGTAAAACTACCTGAAACCCATCAACGGTGTTGATATCAACAAGTTTATCAGACTGCACACCAAAGGTACTACAGAACTTCTCCCTGAAGAGCTTGACTTGATGACCGTATGGCGTTATGATTGCAAGTTGAGAACTTGACTTAAGCTCTGGATAGCTACTAATTAATTTGCTGTACATTGCAAGGACAAACTCAACTTCATCAACGTTTATAGTAGAAGCACTTCCCAACGGATGTGACTCCTTCGCTTCGTGTAAATCAAAGAAACAAAATGGCGCAAAGCAACGGAAATTGTGCCATGGACGCCTGGTTTGATCCTGAACATTAGGTCCATCCTCCAATGATGCTTCATAAAATTCCTTAGAAGGGAAGCTCCTAATCTGCATCCATAATATGAATTAAGAACTCATCCATGTACACTAAGCCTTCTCCTCAAATGGTGAAAGTAATAAATGAGTGATCAATCACATAGTAAAGCACCAGAACCATGTGATCCATCTCATCTATAAAACTTCTAGTCAACTTTTATTTACTAGTATTATGATTAAGTACCTGCGACAAAATGCTTGATAAGAGTTAGGGATAAGATGAATTAAAATGAATGTGTAGAAAGTTCAGATCCTTTATGGCTCATAAAACTGTTAAGCCAATGCTTTTTAGTTCACAATACAAATCTTTTAGTTTTTCTTGTTTCCTGTTTAACAGGGAATCTAATATCTCTTGACGAGTCCTCTAGAGGAAGCATATTCAGAAAGAAAAGAAGGCAAGAATGAGCGAAACAACAACCTCTGGATGCATGCGATATTGGGTCTTCAGCATCTGTACAGGATAGCCTGCCATCTGGAATCTTTTAAATAAGCTCATTCGATATCTACAAAATTTCCAGAAATTATTTGTTCTATGTTATGTAAATTCCAGAAAAGAACAGTAAAACTAGTAACAAGTAAATATTTTTTCGACAAAGTAGGGTTGTCGGACAAGAAAATGCTCCTACCCATGATCTTGTGCAACATTTGAAATTACTGTGGCTGGCAGCTGAACTGGATCCCCCACCTAATTAGAAAAAATATATTTTTTACCATTAGATACAATAAGGCATATTCAATAAGAGAGTCGTATAGCATTATAAAATTATACTCCGTCCATCCCCCAAAAGCATGCATTCTATTTTTGGACACTAACCCTTTATCTTTTAACCTCAATATCTCAACTCATTTACAACAAATACCAGCTGTGACCCACCACTGATAATCATAACACTACAAATAATGTGGGCCTCCTTTCTTTCTCCACTCAAAACACACTCGAGTAACATTCTTAAAACCCTTGCTTGGGAAAAGTGTGCATACTTTTGTAGGACAGAGGGAGTATGATATTACAGTTAACATCATTTGCACAGCTTGAGAAGAGAACTTACTAAGAAAACTTGTTTACATCCATTGGCCAGTGGTATAAGCGTAGCTGGCTCCACCTATTGCAGATAAAAATTTGAAGAATGATAACAAATGTTCATGATATTAACCTTAATAAATCACAGGACTCAAGAAAATATGTGGTTGATCAGTTAATCTAGACATTGCTAAACTAGTATAACAAGCTCAGCTCCGAAAGACAGTACAGTAGAACACTAATATATGACTGATTAATGAATGGCCACGTCAATTTTATCAATGAGCAACAGTTACAAAAAGAAGCAAATATAAGGACACAAAATGGAATATTAACATTTTCTACAAAGAAATATCATGCAGAAGCCCTATTTTTAACTGATGAATAATACTTACAGCTTGAGCCGCTTCATCAATTATGACAACATCAAAACTCCGATTCAATTTACTAAATTGAGATGATCCACTGTAGTTCAGAGTGGAAAAGACCTGGTAACAAATAGCTAATCAGTGATCACTAAAAAGTAAAACCTGTATACCAATTAAGCAAATATTGTACATTGCTAGAAAAGGAGACTCAAACATACAATCACTGCTTCATCCAGTATAGAAGCACGTATACTGTCTCTGTCTTTTGTTGTACCTCCTTGGTTCTTCCTGTCACTACCTTGAGTGTCAACGCCCGCAAGTTTTTGCTCTACCTAGAACAATTGGTTACCTTTATCAAACTTTGGTAAATCAACAATTAGACTTTAGCATATTTCTGAATGCCGTATGCATACCAAGTAATCCATGGAAACTGCCTGGACCGAGTGGTGGGCTTTAAGACCTACTCGTACGATCTTAGGGTTGTATGCATGGTCAGTTTCATCACGAATGCCTGTATTGTAACCATAGAAGCATCAGCATTTAGCAACCAAATGAAATTCCAACCATAACCTTGAAAAGTTATTTAAACCACTACTTCATAGGTCACCAAACAAGAATGTATTCATTAATTATTTGGACCACAAATGCATATAAACTAAAATGACTACAGCTAATGAGTACTGTCCTCCATCCTATCAAAGTCGCATTTGGGGTCAAATCAACCCAACTCATCTTGTAAATATTCAGTATAGTTATAGTATTCTACAATCACTGCAAATCTTGTCTTTGTTGACATCAATAAAATTAGAATTTTCAAAACAAGGTGATGTGGTATGGAAAGCTGAGAGAATTGGCAGTTTGGCTGTGGTCATCACTGAAACAAAATGATGACAGAAGTTGAGATTTGATATATCATATATCTTTCAAGAGATATTTAACTAAGAGGTGCACTGATGATCTTCTCTAGTCTCTCTCCCCCTTTCGACGAAATTGAGGAAATAATTTATCATCTGGAGAATGAAAATTTTCCATTTTCTCTCTCAAGAACCGTTTGATTTCACTACCGTATCACCAGATGTATCTACTATTTTTAAAATTTGACAAGGGGGAATATTTGATAAAGTTTTGGATCTCAACAATGTAAGAAAAAATTAAATATCATAGGCCAATGCGGATGAAACTAAATAAATAACAAATCAAGGATAAAAATCACTAACCAGTACTTAGGATACGAGAGACAATCTCATCAAGTGCAGAATTTGATGGAGCACATACTAGAACACGAACACGATATTTTCTGCTTGAATTAACCACTTCCGGTTTCTATATGAAGTTGGGTTTTAGAGTTGGATGAAAGTGTCAAAAAAAATTAGAAGTATTGCTTTCATAAGAAAATTGCTCTCACCATCTCATTGCCAGATGTGGGGAAGAAATCATCTTTTCCATTTTCAGGCATGATCGTATCTCGAGGATTTAATCCACTTAACCATGGAGATGCTTTTGCCCACTGATTATATCTGTAGGCAGTAGCACCAAACATCTTTTAAAATGAAACACTACTTTCAAAAGTCCATAATAATGTACTGCTTCACTATGTCTCTATTTGATTGGAATTCTATTTCTGCAGCTAGAAGTTGCATTAGATAGAGGAAAGGAGATAAGATGATATTGGAAAAACTAAAACTATCTTGATATAATTCCAGCAATGGAATTTTTCACCTAAATCAGTGAGAAGCAAATGACAATAACTCTGATGGTTTCTTACCCACATTCCTTCCCCGCATACTGGAAGCCTTTGAAAATGAGTAGCCCTCTTTAGTATTAACTACATTAGCAGCCTACTGTATGAGGAACGAGTAATGTCTAAGAATGATAAGGTGATGAAAGATACATTGCCAACTCCATGCTATACAGTGACACCTTGGAAACCATCACTAGACAACTACTAGGGATTTCAATTACTTTGGGAATTCATCTTAAATTGAACATACATTTTTCTTGTTAACCTGCTTAATGTATTTGAAGGGTCCCTAAGTGTGATAGTATTAAATTATTCACTAATCATTATTCATCAACAGGAAAGTGTGCAATGAGCCACAAAGTCTCGTCTCAGTCCATCCTGCCTAAAGATCTTAAATCTTTCTAACGTGAGTACTGCAACAAGGAAACATCCTAAAAATTTTCTAAAATAAAAGTGGGAAGTAGCTCACATTTTTTTATACATGCATAAAACAAGTTACGGCATAATAATTGAAAGCATGCAGCACCAAATAGAAAAAATAGAGTTAAACATACTTTTCTTGAATAGGCAAATCTGGCCCACGTTTTACTCCGACCAGTTTTCCACTGCATAAAATACAAATACCATATTATTCAGAGTCTTCAGACGATTGAGTATGACAGTTATCAGTTCTTCTCTGACAACTGGCTGACAGCGACATAAACATTCTACAAAAGCAATAAAGAAAAAAGATGCTCACTCATCAGAGTGTACCCTAGGTGGAGTAGCATGCAAAATTGCACTCAGAAGCCCAAGAATGGTTTGTGTTTTTCCTGTACCTGGGGGGCCCTACAAACAATACAAAAGCACATATCATAATTGATTGAAAATATATTCAACTGATGTGTCAGTGATAAGTTTGCATCTATTGTCAATGCAGACAAAAGTTAAACTTAATGTTAGGCAAAGCCACTGCACACCACATGGGAAATGTCACAAATTTTAAGTGCACGTGCCTATGAATTAGAGAAGGTACTAATTTAACATTAGGAGCATAAATCTACGAGTTAAACCTGTATCAAGACAAAGGACTTGCGTGAAAGACCTGCCTGCAACAAATTTAGAGGAACCTCTATCAGTAAATGTCTATAAAATGGAAAGAATATAAGATAGCTAAGAAACACAGTGAGGAGTATTTCTTCTGAAAATATGTGATAGTTTTGGTGAGTTTGAAATGAAGACAAGACTCTCAAGGATCCTGAGCATTGAGTATAAAGTTGATAAGAGCTCACGTTTATAGCCTCTAATTGCGATTTATTATGACTGCTCTCAATAAACTCCTTTAAAGGTTTAGATAATTTCCAGGCACGATCATCAGTAATATTCTCAGTGTCAGCTGCTTTTAAGATCAAATCCTTGAAAGGGAGATAGCTAATGGACTGCAGAGCAACATATTCACGGACTATAGTTGATAAGCTGCAAATCTGGAACAACACATGCCAAAAGGTTAAGACAGAATAAAGCGACAAGCCAAAGCAGCAGCCAAGATATCTTCAGCAAACTAATATGAGATAAGAAGAGCCCATTTTCTGATTCCATCGACATTTTGCATCTTAAGAGGAAGTAAGATGGCATTATGCTTAAATTATAATATCTACCTGCTGAATAAAAATGCTTTTCTTTACTTCAGAAATAAGAGTACCCATATTCAATAGCCTTGGGCGACTCTGAATTTCATCTATGTTGTATCTTTTGACTTCACCACGCAAGTACAAACGAAGTCTTAGCGCATTTTGTTGACGATGCTCAACCAATGCAAAGGCATATGCATCTGGCAGTTTGCCTAAAAACTGCATCAGAGAATGCCATTTTTTATCAGTCACTAAAAAGTACGAGAAATAGGACCCACCCATAGTCGTATAAATACTCTATGTGGTTCAACAAGTGGTTCTCTCAAGTTTATCAGAGACTTTACCTTCTTACTCGAAACCAATAATAAATCATTTTCGGATACTTTCACTGGGACCGTGGACACGACCGTAAGCATATGAAATTCATTGACTTGAGTGCATTCTGATACCATTACTTGCTCGCATGCTTTTTCTGTTTGATTGGGAGCAAGCATCACACAAACGTGCACAGTCAAACAATAATCTCAAAGCATAAAATTATTATATACTCATATTCATTAGGAAAAAATTAATCAAGATCTTCACAAATTGCCAATGTGGTGAGAAATTGAACTCTACAAAAGAAGAGGGGGTAGGGAAATCGAGGCGGGAAGTAAGCAACACCTTCGTCTTCTTCCGGTGGTTTAGTAATATTTGCTTTAACTTCTTCAAATAGCAGTGGCTCAAATGTCCCAATATATTCATCAACATCTTTATACGTGCTCTTAACCTCATTCAATCCAATAGCACGTTTCGATTTGCCTTTGCCATCCTAAACAACAATCCGAAAGGGGAAAACATCAAATTCAAAACAGAGCATAAAATTCGAGTTACGAGTAGTTCAAAACGAATTGCCATCCTAAACAACAATCCGAAAGGGGAAAACATCAAATTCACGACAGATAGCATAAAATTCGAGGCACGAGTAGCTCAAAACCAAAATCACTCATCAATTAAACTGAAAATGCACTTGATCCTCACGCGCATTACCGGAATCAGGCAACGGTTACAGTAAATTCAATCATAATCTCGAATTATGCAGGGAATGGTGAATAAATGTGAAAAAAGTGATACCTCTGCAACTAGGCGGCCGTAATCCCAACTGAGCACTATTTTGTAGAATCGTTGAATGCAGGATTCCTTCTCGAGCTTGAATTTGTCGACCGCCATAACTTCCCCGCTCAAAATTGAATTGAGAGAGGGAGAAGAAGACGGTTGGCAGAGAAAAAGAGGGTTTAATGTTTGAAGCTAAGTTGCTTCTTAATTGGTAGGGTTTAAGGTTTCACCCTTTGTAAAGATTTTGGGTATTATTTACTTTTTTATATAAAAAACTATAGTAAGTTATTTATTTAATTATTTTTAGCTTTGAGTTAATTAGTATAACAAAATACTAGGAAGTATGTTAATAGTTTGAGAAATTTAGTTTGCACATACATTAATTTGCCTTTGAGCTTGATAATAAGATTTTGATGTATGTGCAACATATTTTGGTTTATTCAATTATAAATAAATAATCAAAGTTAAAGAAAAATAGTTATCTAAGTTGGATATATGTTCAATATTTATCTCTCATGACTTACTTATATATACACTAATAATTATTATGTAAGTCGCATTTAAAATGACAATGATTTCAATATGCATGCGAGGTTAAATGTGTTGATTGAAAAAATACGATCTAAATATGAATATTAAAAAAATCCTGCACGTAATTTTTTGTTACGTGAACTTATTATAAGGTTCTAATCGTGAATTGCAGGCTACATGCAATATATCCACGACTAGAATTGCATGCAAAAAATATAATTAATTTACTAATGTCAGTCATGAATTATTCTTTTTTAGGATAAATTTATGATTATTTAGTATTATGATACAATAAGACAAATTATGTTCTTTTATACACAAGAGTTTGTTTGAACCCGACTTATTGTTAAGAGGGAAAGAATCTTTACTCTCTACCGATCGATAACCAATCTAGTTAGAGCTTCCTCCTAAAAAAATACTACTAGAACAGTGCATAATTAACCTAAATTTAAGCTTAGTTTTGGTTAAGTGATTTAATTATTTTAATTGACTCGTTACTAAAATTTGCTCTTTATGCGTTGCACGACAATACGTAAAATAAAACTAGAGGACAATTATAATTAAACTTACATAAAAACAAAAACAAAAAGAAAATATGGAAGGTAGATTACGAATCATGTGTTTTATCGATTAAAATTATGAACTATTGAGATCTTAACAAAAATATAATGGAATGTGACATATGAGTTGTGACACATAATATGATATTTTAAACTCGATAATTCAAACGCTAATAATATTTTCAACTAAAAAGACGCTTTAATTTTATCTATTTTTGTTTAAAAAAAGTCAATTATCTCCCCCACTAATCCACTAGTTAGAAATCACGGAAACAATTTATTAACTTAATTTATTTTGTTTTATTGAAAGTTTATTATAAATCATTTTTTTTAAATTACAAAACTGCCAGCTAAATCTAAATTAATATGAAATTGATTTGATTTTGTTTTTGAGAATTTGTATTTTCATTTTATAATAGTATAGATAGAGTTTTTCTGAAATGAGAAAGTCCCAACAGAGTAATTAGGGCTGAGTGAATTTCCGCAAACATCTTAATTTGGGAATTCTCTCTCTCTCTCCAGTGAGCAGTAAACCCTCTTCTTCCTCACTCAACCTTCACTGATCCATACAATGCAACAGGTGAGTCAAAATCGCACACAGTCACACACAGAAGCTGTATCAAATTGCTTATTGCACGAATTCCGGTTTCAATTGCTGTATTAAATGTGCATTTTTCCTTACGAGCAAAGGCGGCGGGGCCATCGGCGTCGGAGACTGAGGTGACGTGGGAAGATCAGCAGAATATCAATAAGTTTGGGAGATTGAACAACCGCCTCCACGATTTAGAAGATGAAATCAAAGTTGCTAAGGTATTCGATTGTTCAGTTATGCTTTGGGAGTTTGAATTATTTTAATCGCTGTTTTTCATTTTATTTTTGAACCGTTTGAGCTGTATTTAGTATTTTATGATGAGTTTGGGGAGTTAAGCTTTGTTGTTGAGATGTTTGGTGGGAAACAGCTGAATGAACAGTAGACTCAGCAGGATATGTTTTAGCAGTAATAACAGTGATTGAGAAGGAAGATTGCTAGGTTTTTTCTCTTAAACGAAAATCGAGGTGTTAATTCGACCTCCGAGATCGGGGCATGCCTTTCTTGTATCTGAGTATGTTGAGTTTGGGGAAGTTAATCTTTGTTGTTGAGATGTTTTGTGGGAAACAGCTGAATGAAAATCGAAAATGATGAGGAATAGCAGTAGATTCAGCTCGATATGTATCGTTTTAGCAGTAATGACAGTGATTGAGAAAGAAGATTGCTAGGTATTTTCTTTTAAACCAAAATCAAGGTGTTAATTCTGAGATAACGGCATGCCTCTTTTGCATCTGAGTTATAGTTAAGCTTTGTTGTTGAGATGTTTTGTGGAAAACAGCTGAATGAAAATGAGGAATAGCAGTAGATTCAGCTCGATATGTTTTACCAGTAATGATAGTGATAGAGAAAGAAGATTGCTAGCTATGTTCTGTTCAACCGAAATCAAGGTGTTAATTCGACCTTTGAGATCATAGCATGGCTCTTTTTCTCGTTGCAATTTATTGATGGTAGCTGCTTAATTCTGAGGGTGGTGTTTTAGATGTATTCTGTTCCTACTCTTTACGAACATCCCTTACGAGTAGTGTCGAATAGTTAGTGATGGTCAATGGATAGGTGTGGCAAATGATTATCAAGAGTCTTGTGTTAGAACATCCAGGTTTTGTTTGGGACTTATCATGGATCTCCTCAAAAGGATGGCTGACTTCGGCATTTGATGTTAAGGCTGCATAGGAAAATTTAGGAACTACTTGACTGCGTTCTGATAAAGGAACCATGTAGTCTATACTCTATAGTTTGGGGATGTGTAACATTTAATTGTCAGTTAGCTGGGAACACATGAACATCCTTTTCGAGGATACTTTGGTAAAACTAGAGAATGGTAGCCGTATGGCTTCATAATTTAGTTTAGTACTGGAGGAGCACATTACATTTTGAAATTCTTAATTGCAACTATGCTTTTATGTGCTGATTTCTTCCACCTTTGCTGAGAAATGATGTGTGGGAGGCTAAAAGAGAAGGACTTCGGGTTGTATATTAGAGGAGCATCGTTGTCATGGATTTGGGCCATGTAATGTAGTTGGATTATCATGTTGAGGTGAAAATTGAGCTATTATGCGGGGCCATCGAGTTTTGGCTTGTTGGTATATGATGTGCAGTGGGACATTGCTAACCAAAGCTTTTTTGCATGATCCTAATTTCTTCCCAGAGAATATTGATTTAGGAGATGTTCTAGTTTCACCAATCTATTGGACAATACCGGTCTCTCAAATTGCAATAGATTTGTTCATAAGTTGTATATCGAACTTCTTGGGCAATTGGGCAAGGGGGAGATTTGATCGGAGCTCTACAAAGAATTATGTATAGCTCTTTATACTTCACTTTTTGGTCTCTGTTCTAACGATCAAAATTAACCATTGTATTTAACCTAAAGCAGTAAAAGGTCATCTGATTACTTTATGCAGAACATGCTCTCAAACACATTTTAAGGTAATCAGGACACTCTATTTGTTTCGATAAACTTGAATGTGGTCAAGATCACCAATTTGTTATAAACTTGAGACGAGCCTGCACTACATTTACTGCCGACCAATTAGGTGCAGTTCTGCACAGCCACTCTGTTGGACTATTTATCTGGTTTTCTCACACGGTTTTCTGCTTTCATTTTTCGTATCATCTACTAAGCTGTGAACAAGTGGTGTTGGAATCTCTTGCTTTTGTTGTATGCATTATGTATTTTTACAAAAGAAGCAGCTATCATTCGAGCTCTGTGTGTTAGCATTCGGGTTTTATTGCTTCTGTGACTCCGGGTTCACAATGCTAGTCGACTCCAAGCATTCAATGCATTGTTTTACTCGTTACAGTCTAAACTTGAGCTCATCTTATCCAAGTTCATAACCGTAAATCTTTTTTGGGCAGGAAACAAATGAAAGCCTCGAGGATGCAAGCAACGAGCTGATCCTTACAGACGAAGACGTCGTGAGATTCCAGATTGGCGAGGTCTTCGCTCACGTGCCAAAAGAGGAAGTCGAGAGCAGGATCGAGGAGATGACGGAGAAGACGAGCAAGAACTTGGTGAAACTAGAGGAGGAGAAGGAAGCGATAATCGCGGAGATGGCCTTGTTGAAGAAAATCCTGTACGGAAAATTCAAGGATTCGATCAATCTTGAGGAGGATTAGGTCAAATCTACTCGAACCTGAACTTATTTCCTTGAAATTGTTTCTAGAGATGCATGAAAATTATTGGTATTGTAACTTTGTTAATTTTACCCTTTCAAAATAGTAGTATCTTTTTATGCACTTGTTTTTTATTTTGCATTTCATAACTAACTAGTTTATTGCCGTCGAAGTCGAAATTCGACGGGTATCATATTATGTTATAATTATGAATTCATATAGCAATATGAGATAAATACGAAAAAATTTATTTAACCCAAACTATTTATTTGATCAAATTAAATTAAATCTTATAAGATACTATAAGATATATAAATAAATATTATTTGATATTTAATACCGAATATTTATCTGGTCAAATTCAGTTAAATTTATTAGGGTCGCCTCGCGTCATTGAAAAGCCCCACAATTACACTTACATCCCCTCGACTGGCCTCCAAGACACGATGCACGGTTGCTTCGCCTCATCGAATCGTTGCACGGTTGTCTCACCTCATTTAAATGCTCGTACACGTCCCAAATCATATCCAAAAAATAATTTTACTATATCTTCTCGTCTCAAATCCATATAGCACTATGAGCTATTTAGAACTCATATAGC
>JAYJMF010000066.1:1281992-1294564 GCA_036873715.1 Salvia sclarea
CCGTGAGTGTATTGTAGTGTGTAGATTAAGTTAGTTTAATAAAATTAATTTTAATAATGAAAATTAAATATATAATTCGTTACAGACGTTTAAATTTTCATAACTTGTCCATTTTAAATCTAAATTTTACATTATTTATATCAATTTAAAGCTCATATCGGGATCTTTAATTTAATATGGATATTGAATATATTTTTATTAATAAAACATAAATATTTTGAGTCTAATAAAATTTCAAAAAACTAATAAAAAATAAATTTTTTGACCTTTTTAAAAAAGTTAATGTTTAAAACTTTCCACTACCATTAAGGAATGAGAACGTGAGTATTTTACAAATTAACTTAGTTTAATCAAATATTATAAATATACATAATAGACCATTAATTTTGAGAAAATCACAAAATTGCCATTAAAATCAAAATCAATTTGAAATTGATTTCAAATCAAAATTTCAATTTGGCTCCACATTTAAATATAGTATAGATATTACGAAATACTAAAATATTAAATCAAATTTAAAGGTAATTAATTTTGTGTAATGTGATGCAATTTATCCGTTTTGTATAGTTCGAAGATTGTAATATATATAAAAATTACAAATTTCTATAAGATTATATGAAATTTTATATATCGATTTTGTATGATTTGAAGATTGTTATATTAAAGAAGGAAACGAACCAAAATGCATATTCACAATAGAGTAAATTGGAAACTTTCCATTTCAGATAATATATTATAAAAAAAATCGAGCTTATTTGTCACGTATTAATAATAAATGGGTAACAATATCGCAACCATAAAAAAATCCCGACACCCAAAATTGCTTCACAAAAAAAAAGAAAAAGAAAAATTCCAACGACAAATCAAATTCCGGTGTAGAGAGAGAGAGAGATGGAGAGAGTGTTTTCCATGGACGAAATCGACCAATTCTGGTCGCCTCACCCTCCGCCGCGCCTCGGCGGCGGCGATGACACATCCGCGGCGTCTTCCTCCTCCGCGACCGCCGCCGAATCGAAGCTGATCGGAATGAACCGCAGCTCGTCGGAGTGGGCGTTTCAGCGGTTTCTCCAGGAGGCCTCCGCCTCCGATCGGAGCGCCGCAACCACCACCACCACCACCACCACCACGACGCTACAGTCGTCGTCGTCGTCGACTCACCAAAACGAAGACGTCGTCGAGATCAAAGGCCGCAGCCTCCACCACCTCAATGCGAATCCGCCGCCGCCGCCGCCGCCACCGGCGGCGGTGTCGCCGGATTCGGAGGAGTATCAGGCGTTCCTCAAAAGCCGCCTCGAGCTGGCGTGCGCCGCCGTCGCTTTGACTCGGGTACCGATTTTCCCCTAATATTTTATTAATTAATTTTTTTATTATTTCCAGCTGTTTTTGATTTATTTTAGTAGGAGGTAATTAATCACTGCGGAAAGGTGTCTCTTGTTTTTATGTTGGGAGTTATTTGAGTGTTAAAACGATGAAGATGCTCAGAGATTGACTGACGCTGCAGTCGCAATTGTACCTTTTGCAATACTGTTTGTACCTTCGCTTTTCTATGTTGCTGATTGTGTGATTTCTGAGATTCTTCTCGGAGTCGCGATTCTTACTTTAATTTTTTTCCTCTTCTTCGCAAATTGCTGAATCCGAACTCTGCCATTTGTTTAGGGAAGCAATGTGAAGGGTCAAGCGTCTGCTGCTGCTGCGGCGACTGACAATGGCTCTCAAGCTTCTAACTCGTTGCAGCTAGGGTCTCATGTTGCTCATAAAGGTCAGCTTATGAATGCATTTGATTTTGTATGTATATATGTAATGGCTTCTAGATCGGTTTTTGGGACTTATAAATCAATTTCTGTTGGATAAGTGATCTGATCTCCCTCAATTTTAGATGGACACTAATTAAAGTTGTTTGTTCAAGTTAAAGGCTGAGTAATTGGGATAAAAAAAGCACTTGTTTGTTTCAGACTAATTCTTTTGTATTTGGGGTGTATATGCACGTGCATTCTTTTAATTTGATTAATGGTATGTTTCTTATCCAAAATGAAGAAGTCTTCATCTAAATGATCAATTTTAGACTTTAAACTAGATAGTAGATCTTTTGCTAATCTCATCGTTGCTCTCGACCGGTTTGTTTCCTTTCTTTAAAATTCTGTAAAGGAGCAAGAATGACTGACAGGAGAGTTTGAAGAGTCTTAGCTGTTGTGTTATCATTTTTTCATTCATATTAAGTAGTATGCCATTTGATGCTGTAGCTCAAACTGCTTGGTTTCATACGCTGCAGACAGTGGAAAAACCTCATACATTGTTTTTGTGAACTGGGAAGTTCCCAGTAATAATCAAGGGTGAATAATGAGGACTCTGGAGTTGTCATGATTTTATGTGCCATTCTCCTTCAAACACAGGATTTTATGCATATACGGCTGTTAAACAAATAAGTTACACATGACAGAGGCTTGGAAGACGTTAGTAGTTCTTGTGAGAGCATGTCGATTATTCGCAGCTGAAATATAGCATTCTATGGTTGACAATCATAAAAATTTGGTGACTGGAACCATTCTTCTTGAAGCTTCACACAACATTCACATGTTCTGTTTTCCTTCAGTATTTGTTTTCTAGTAGTTGCTGTTAATGTATAAGGAGATTTAAACTGTAGATATATGTTTGTCATTTTTGATGAAATATTAAATGATTTGCTAAAGTTTATAAATGCTGTTGTGATCTGAAGATGCAGTCGTTGAATGTTGACCTTATACAGAATCTTTATTGCTTTCCTTATGATTTATAGATTCGAAAAAGCTACAAGATAAGGATGGTATCGGTCCAATTGGTGTACCTCCACTCCCTGCTATCTCTAAGAAATATGGGGTTCAAGTGAAGTCAACAACAAGTGGATCGTCTGGGGAACAGTCCGATGATGATGAAGCCGAGGGAGAAAATGAATCGACTCAAAACATGGATCCTACAGACGCAAAACGCATGAGAAGGTATGCCACTGATTGTTTCAGCTGCCAATGATTTTGCTCGTGGATAGTTTTGCAAATTGTAATTATGTTGGGAAGTCGATTTAGGAAATTACTGTGGTCGAGTTGAAGAGTTCATTTCGTTCTTCTAATATTCTGCGTGTTGGTCCCCAGAATGCTTTCAAATAGAGAATCAGCCCGACGCTCTAGAAGAAGAAAGCAGGCCCATTTGTCTGAGCTCGAAACACAGGTATACTACTCTCTTCAAATTGTATGCATTTCCCATTATCTTCTGGTTTTTTGTCCTTTAATTTATTCATAGTTTGATACTAGTCTTTCATGTTTTGTTTAGGTTTCTCAATTAAGAGTTGAGAACTCTTCTTTAATCAAGCGCCTTACCGACATAAGCCATAAGTACAATGAAGCAGCTGTCGACAATAGAGTTCTGAAGGCTGATGTTGAGACACTGAGAGCAAAGGTAACTCAGACCTCATTACTTACAGAGCATCATTGCTTGTATTCGTTGATCCATGGTTTTAAGGGAACCTTGGTTAAAGGAAACGATAATATTCAATTCTAAATTTATTGGATTTGTGGAATGAACTACGATAAGATTTCAACAATACTTGGCTTTGGAAGACAATACAAGTCGGATGGTCTTGATTTACCATCTGAGAATAGGACTTGCAATATTTGACATGACACGAAAGCATGACATATTATTGTATGGTATTAACATGAACAAAATCATGTCACCTTCGTGTACATGTGTATAATTAAATTATGTCGTGTTGTAATCGTGTTTTGACGTACAATGCACGAATTGGCAGTCCTCTGTGAACATGGTACCTATGCTTAAGAAACAAATACAAGGATCTTACCATGATAACTTATTCATAATTCACAACATAATAAAGCTTGTTACAGTCTGAAATTCAGCATACATATTCATAGAAACTGCCTGCATTATGGATTCAACATGTGTGGTATAGGAAAAATGTGACCACTATGCAAGAAAAGTCTCTAAATGAGCTTCTTTGAGCGACGCGGACAGTTTTCATTCGATTTCTGAAGTCATTTTATGCGTTGCTGATCTTTCCGCTATCGTGGTAATAAGCTGCTGCAGGTTGTCCATAGATATAACCTGTTTCTCTTTTTCAATGAAACAGGTAAAAATGGCTGAAGAAACAGTCAAAAGAGTCACTGGTTTGAACCCACTCTTCCAAGCCATGTCCGAAATCTCGACAATGTCCATGCCCGCTTTCTCCGGTAGTCCCGACACGTCAGCTGATGCAGCTGTACCCGTGCAAGACGACCCGGAGCAGCACTACTACCACCGCGCCCCTTCCAGTAGCCAAGCATCGGTGCAAGACCGCGGGCTTCAGAATGGTGTGGTCGAGAACGTACAGGCAGCAGATGCAGGAGTCGGGGCGAGCAAGATGGGAAGGACCGTCTCGATGCAGAGAGTGGCTAGCTTGGAACACCTCCAGAAACGCATCCGTGGCGCCTCATCGGATACGCAAGGCAACGGGGAAGAATAAAGCCCCTCTTGAGAGGAACTCATCAACATGTTAATTAATCCATTTATGCATTATTGTTGTCTCTATGAAGAACTGAAGATCCATTTTTTTCATCATATTTCATTTGTATGTTCCCATCCAACTAATCTATACTTCTTGAGACTCAACAAGATGAATTTGGTTTATTTTTATTTTTTATTTATTCTTTTAGGAATCAAGCTTGAAAAAATGATGGTGATGTTTTTGCTTAAATTAAACCATGAATTTTACATGGTGGAGATGTGAGGAACCAATATGTAATCCTTCTTATCTAAAACAAGAATCTTATTCAAAAGAATCTTACTAGTAGTGGTTACAAGTAATTCAAAAAAAGAGAGAAAAAAAGGAATTAAAGAATTTGGAAAACAATAATAGCAGATTCTGTTTCTCTTGGCTAAGAACACTTCAAATTTGAGTATAGAAATTGTTGGCTATGAATTATGAAAACAATAATAGCAGATTCTGTTTCTCTTGGCTAAGAACACTTCCAAATTTGAGTATAGAAATTGTTGGCTAAGATTTATGAAAACAATAATAGCAGATTCTGTTTTCTCTTGGCTTAGAACACTTCAAATTTGAGTATAGAAATTGTTGGCTTATTATTCTTTTCCTTTCGCTTTCCCATTATAATTTCGCTTTTCATATAGTAGATGTTGATGTATATGTCTCTCTCTTTTGAAAATAGCTTACTTTTCAAAGGTCATGATTTCTTATGTTTCCTCATGTCTATACACATAAATGATGACGATTGTGAATTGATGGAATTAGATTTATTTTGTTGGCAAAACTCGAATATGAAGCATAGGATTGTTGTGATTAAAAGTATGTAATTATAATAATATAGTATAAATTTGGGGCTTTTTTATTAAAATAATAATAATAATAATAAATAAATAAATAAATAAATAAAAGTTAAATAACACTTGAGAGATGCCTAAATGAGACTGTAGATTAAAGAAAAAAAGAAGCAGCAAATGAAAGGGATCACATGGTAAAACCCAACCCAGATACATTAGAATTTAAATATCAAACCACAATCCCTGATTTAATATCAAGTGGTATGGAGCCATAAAGTCAGAAATCTGCAGCCTCAACATATGCATTATAACAGATTCCTGTCAAATGGTTGAATCTAATGTTACATGTTATCACTTCTAAGAAGTAATTATGTGATACCTATTGCTTATTCTTCGACTTCTTTACCGGAGGCTTTGGAAGAACTTCATCATCCTCGTCCGAAGAGATCCCTTCTGGGTCATCAGGAACGTCGTTTGGAATGTTATTCTTCGTGATGAATTCCTTAAGAATGGCCATGCTCTGCTCCTTCACTGAACTTAACTGCTCGGAAATAAGGCCGTTGCTTGCCTGAGCAGAATGCGTCTCCGAGCCAAGGTGCAGGGTGAGTTTAACACGTGCTGATGAAGAGTCGACATTTAGAAGCTCAGCTTCCATCGTGCTCGTGCAAGCCTTACTAATCCTGCAGCAAACGAAAACTAACTCAATTTACAGGTAGATTTCGTAACTAGAAATGATTTAACCGAGACTCAATCAGTTAAATAGGCAAACCATGAGCAACATACGTCGAGTTGACAAGAATGAGGAAGGTTTAGAGTGACTGAAAAGCATGCTTTCAGTCTTTTCCTTCTCCTTATTCAGAAATTTTCACAACTAGATATGATTTTACCAAGATGAAATCAATGAAATAGGCGAAAGATGAGCTTTACACGTTGAGTAGCCAAGAATGAGAAAGGTTTAGAGTGAATGAAAAGCATGTTTTCGTCTTTTCCTTTTCCTTTTCCTTTTCCTTCTTAAGAGAAGTTCATGGCTAGAAAAGGTTTTACCAACAATTAATGAGATAGGCGAAATATGAGCTATATATGTCTGAGTAGACCAGAATGAGGAAGGCTTAGAGTGAATAAAAAGCATGCTTTCAATCTTTTCCTTCTCCATATTCAGAAAATTTCATGATTAGAAATCTAGAAATGATTTTACCAAGATGCAATCAATGAAATAGGCTATATATGAGCTATACACGTCGAGTAGCCAAGAAAGAGAGGTTCGAGACATCACAATTCACTACGACAAAGACCTGATCTTATCCTTCTGCTTATGCTATTATGATCACCTCGAATGCTTATTACAACTATGAACAAAAACTGATCATTTGAAGAAGTTTATAACATAATCCACAAGCTATGAATTATTCGAGGCTATGAAAACCACCTATGCTTACCAAAGGCAGAAACAAATGATGATAATTGATAGCTCAATTTGGAGATTTATGCAGTGAGCAAACAACATTATGAGAATAGCTACTTCTTCATTCCTTGTGAGAGTTTCTATATCAGTAACATTATGATACAATACAGCTCTACAAATCAAGATGAATATTTCTCAAAAGATAACGATTCCCATGAGTTTCATTTTAACCAGCCAGAAAAAAAAATGTAAAAAAAATAGAAAATAAGATATGCAATTGCTGGAACTAACAAAGGTGCAGAACAGGACACAATAAACTGAAACAATAAATTTTCTGAAGCAGTTATATTTTGCCACCCAAAATCAGTTCAAAGTTATTTTTTTTTTCCTCAAAATTGGAAGGAAAAAAGGAAAGAAAAAAGAATAGAGTATATATAAAATCCGCAATTATGATGAGCAAATTCTCAATCACAAAATGCAGAGGAATTACCTAAGTAAGCCGATTTCAATAACAAGAGCAAATTAATCAACCGCAAAACGCAGAGGAATTAGCTAAGTAAGCCGATTTCAATAACAAGAGCAAATTAATCAACCGCAAAATGCAGAGGAATTAGCTGCGTAAACCGATTTCAATAACAAGAGCAAATTCTCAGCCACGAAATGCAGAGGAATTAGCTACGAAATTGCGTATCGGAGAAGGAGACTGTTTATTTGAGGCAAAAACACAATTGAATGCGGGAAACATCAAATTCTTCAAAATTATATCTTAGTAGCAAACCGAGTTGAAGAAATTCAAAGCCTCAAAGCAAAAATCGATGTCAAAAAACGTTTTTCTAGGTTTTTGACGATTCATGCTTACAATATGAATGTGGAAATGCGGCGGTTGACGGCGGAGCGCAGAGTCGGAGGAAGGCGGCTGCGACTGTAACTGTGTGAGTGGTATTGGTTCTGAGTTCTGACACAGGCAGCTGTAGGGTTAGATTATTATTATTATTATTATTATTACTATTATTATTATTATTATTATTATTATTATTATTATTATTTATTATTATTATTATTATTATATTTTTTTTTTTGAGATTGAATTAATTTAACAAAAAATTCAAAATTATGTATCTTTGTTGATTATTGCCCGTATTGAGTTGTTTTAGCGTCAATTGAAATATATTTGTTATTTCAGGGCATTTATATTTTCCTTATTTATAATTGAGATTATTTTAACAAAAAAAATTCAAAATTATGTATCTCATTATGTATTATAGGAATGATGCAATAGTCTTGATTAATATTGAGCTTATACATAATCTATTATTGGTTAATTTAATTATGGTATATAGATTCAACAAAGTTACAAGGTAAGGATGGTTCGGCTCTGCCTCTGCCTCTGCCCTCTGCCTCTGCCAGTGGTCGAGGGAAGGAATCAATCAACTCAAAACGGGGATCCCACGAAAGCAAAACGACGCCTGACGAATAGAGAATCAGCTCGTTGCTCTAGAATAAAAAAGCAAGCACACTTGACCATTATATACTCTCTTCAAATTATATACTAGGGTACTAATTATATACTCTCTTCAAATTTTATTTCATGTTATAATTAATCTTCTACTAATTGATGCTAATCTTGCATGTTTATTTTGTGTAGGTTACTCAATTACAAGCTGAGAGAGATTCACTACTTAAGCAATATAACGACATAATTCAGAAGAAGAATGAAGAAGCTATTGACAACAGAGTTCTCGAGGCTAATCGTGAGACATTGAGAGCAAAGGTAACTCATTAATTACTTACCGAAACATGTATATATAAAATCGATGAACAAGCGCATAAAATCAACGAACAAGAGACAAATGAAATAAAAATCAAAATTATCGCCCGCTCCAAGATTCGAATTTGGTGTTTTTTCACGGGAATTTCTTATTCATGAAATTTATTTAGCTGTGCATGCGTGATTTTTATTTGTTCATTAGAAACAATCTTAACCATTAGATTTAGTTATTTAAATGGCTAGGATCCATTCTCATTTCTCACAATAAATATTTATTCTCACATGAAATCTTCCCCATGATGTTAATTGAGAACCAATCATGTCCGTTGATCTTGATTAATGGATGGTCCAGATTGATCTTTCAAATCTGAAGTGTTTTCTTACTTACAAGATAATGTTTTATTTATACTATACTTTTTTCACTTGTTAAATAATGATTTTACTATTCTCATGCTTTTAAACACGTACCAATATGTTTTTTGATTATTAGTCTAATGCTGGTTTCTAATTAACATAATGAGGATGATTTTTAGCTGATCCCACCTCCTATATTTATATATATTTAGGTGTTTCTCTTGTAAAATGAAATAGGTGAAAACGAGTGAAGAAATAGTGAAAAGTGTTGCTTGGATGAATCCGTTGCAGCTCCACGACAATCCGAAGCAGCACACTCCACCTCCTATGGCGATCGAGAGAGGAACTCATCAATATAATTACTTAATTAATTAATTAACTAATGTATCTATCTATTTGCATTGGTTTTATATTACTAATCTCTGCTTCTTCAGACTTAATATTCTAGTCTCCTTTTATTGTTTGGTATTAAATATTAATCCTTTTTGTTGATTATCCCTTTTAATTTACCGGATGATAATGGGTTTATTGTTTGGAATATTTATTTTTAGAGAATTTTATTTATGATAGCATAGTTTTCGCTATCTTTTTTGTTGATTGTCCCTCATTATTAGAACAAATTTATAAAAAAAAGAATTCAGAAATGACTTTGGGCAGTTGAGAGATCTTTGGAAGATAGCAACTCACTCTTTGTAGTGGTTTCAAGAATTTTGATTCTAGAATCGATTTCAAAATTGTTTCAATAAAAATTCTGACTTAATTTTCAATTATATATGTTCAACTTTTTTCCAAGATAGACCAAATAATGTCACAACTATAGGAATCCAACATTAAAAATGATTATGTTGTTTTTGCTTAAATTCTCATTTTTCTTCTCAAACTATATGATTGTTATCAAGAGGATAATTAAAACATTGATTTTTGCAATTGGGTAGTTAGATTCATAATTCATGATAATTTGTATCATTTGAGCTAATCTTATTTGATTAAAAAAATACTCATTACTTATGTATCTTATTAATGAAAAAAAAATGTTCCATGCGATAAAAATATTTAATCGGGGTATCTTATTAATCATAAAATTTAAACACTCCTAAATAGATAAGTTATATACTAGATAATTAATTATAGATTATAGATCAAACCCTATGCATTTCATAAGTAGGGATTTTGGAAACAAGTTGATCATCACCTTCATAAACATAATTAACCTTAGTGTTCACAAACCTACTCTCATCCTCACCATACCACACCACCACCTCTCCATGAACCCCCTCATCCCCCATCCTCAATTCCTCCTCACTCATCCTAAGCCCCACAAAAACCCTAATTCCCAGACAAATCGCCGTCGTCGCCGCCACATTCAAACACACAAAAAACCCCACCCCAAGGAGCTGCACCCCCATCTGCCGCAGCCCGGCTGCGTTCCGGCCGGTCTGCAGCGCGTAGGCCAGCCCAACGTACCTATCGTTGGGCCCCACGCCGTAGAAAAGGCTGCAGAGCCGGGGCGCTGCAAAGACCCCCGTCAGCAGGGCCCCCAGTGCCCCGGCCACCGCATGCGTGTGGACGACAGCGAATGGGTCGTCCACGTGCAGTGTTGGGCCCACCCTGGTGAGGGTGTACCAGGGGAGGCTCCCCGCGGCCACCCCCATCAGCATGGCGGCCCAGCACTCGACGAGGCCCGCCGCCGGCGTGATGCAGACGAGGCCGCTGATCACGCCGTTGACGGCCCCCGCCGCCGAGGGTTTTCCGACCACGGCGGCGTCGAGGGCCAGCCACGTCAGCAGGCTCGTGGCGGCGCACACGTGGGTGTTGAGCACCGCCAGCGAGGCTAATGCGCTGGCGGTGTAGGGGGCGCCGCCGTTGAAGCCGGTCCAGCCCATCCATAGCATTCCGGCGCCGGCGAGCATCATTGTTATGTTGTTTGGTGGGAAGCATTTCGTGTCGATGTCGCTCCTCGGCCCCACCTATCAATTTAAAAGTATTAATCACTCTACTATTGAACCAATTCACGCACTGATCAAACATAATGATATATCACTAGCTAGTTTTGTTAGGCAAAATGGTACCCAATAGGCCGCCGTAAATCCGGCCACGCCGGAGGCGAGATGAACGACGAACCCTCCGGCGAAGTCCACCACCCCCATCCTCGCCAACCACCCCGCCGGATTCCACACACTATATGCCCCCACCGTGTATGCAATCGTGTGCCACAGCGGCACGAACGCCGCCCACGCCGCGAACCTCATCCGCCCCATCACTGCCCCCGCGACGACCGCGGGCGCGATCCCCGCAAACACGAACTGGAACCACACCATCGTCGCCGCCGGGAATCCTCCCTGGAACGCCCGCGCGAGGAGGAACTCGCTGTCGAGCGTCGGCGCGGGGCGGCCGAGGAAGGCGAGCAGCCTATCGCCAAAGGCCATGTTGTAGCCCCAGCCAACCCAGCAAACGAGGGTGGCGGCGAAGGCGTAGAGCGCCATTAGGGAGGAGTTGACGCTCCATTTCTTCTTCGCGAAGCCGCCGTAGAGGATGACAAGGCCTGGGATCGACTGGAGCGCGACGAGGGTGGCGGCGGTGAGCTGCCACGCATTGTCACCTTTGTCGAGCCAGTCGGAAGGTGGTGAAGCCATTGATGGCTCGATATTTTCGATGTGTCGTTATAAATGGGTTTTAAGTGGTTGTTTTCTGGTACGAGCCACTTATAATGTGAGGGATGAAGTAATTTCTAGTTGGGGGTAAAACAAACGATTCATAATGGGGATTAAATGCAAACAGCAATACATGCACATTGGATGAACATTAGCATCTTTTATAGTGGAAAGAAATGGCCGGCTCGACTCACTCCTTTTATCTTCTTCACCATTAATTTATATTTAGAATTCATGTTTCTCACTCAAGACTCCACAACAGTAAAGGGTCCAAATCAAAGTGATAATTAAACAATGCTACAAATGACTAATTCAAAAGTAAAAACCTACAAGGCACCAATTCATGGCCTGCAACAAAGATAGATAGAAATAAATATCTCAATTGGATAAATCTTAACAAAGTTCAAAAAGGAAAGAAGTTGCAGATTTGTCTATAGACAGTTAAGCAGACATGATAACAAAGACCTACCAAATTCATCAGTTACAGATGTAAACGGGTGATAAAACGACCACAGGAGTTTTTCTTATAACCGTGTATGGGATGAGAGTTTACAACAGGGGAGAGGTTTTTCAGCCAATTCCCCTTCCTCGATTTGAATAAGCTACTGAAAATACTTCCGGGCAATGAAGGTTTTCATCGTCTCTTGCCCATTTCAGGGTTGGCTCAGTGTTCCTCGGTCTTCTTCAAACTTTTCATATCCGTCGTTTCCACCCTGCATCATTCAAACATAAATGAAGTTTAGAACAAATATACATTAGCTCTACTTGGTAGGTCTTCGATCTATTTAAGAGGCTTAACACACAGTGGAAATAAGCAGGCAATATAGGTTTTTCTTCATTGCATTCTTCCAATCTAGCAGGCACTATAGATTTTTAAGAGAGAAGAAATATCATTTTGAGAAACGTGTTAACTAATACTCCCTCCGTCCCTTAAGAGTATGCATTTTATTCCATTTTGGGCCGTCCCTAAGAGTATGCATTTTCCTTTTTTGGAAATGACTACTTTTTATGGGTCCCATTTATTCTCTTACTTTAACATTTATTTATACTACTTTTACACTTTTCAATACCTTTTTGTGGGACTCATTCTCCA
>JAYJMF010000066.1:1294664-1312026 GCA_036873715.1 Salvia sclarea
TGTGATTTATATGTTAATTAATCACAATCTATTTGTTAAATATTTATCTCGTGCATCGCACGAGGGCAAATACTAGTTATGACAAATATGAATACCCAAACAACATAAAAAGCCAAGTAAAGAAAAGATAAGAAAATAATTATAGCTAAATTAATACAAGCAGCCAAAAAGAATGATGTTGATATATGTATACAGTTCAACTAATTAGTTCAAATAATCCTATAAAAAAGCCCACAAACGATTATATATCAAACTTTCATCTTGATCGAGTATATATATAAGAGAATGAATAAATTTATGTTTGCATATATATTGTCAGAAAACCAACGTGAATTTCTTCAAATTTCTTAGGAAGTTTAGGTTATTTGATATAGAGCTCAACTCCCATTTATAGCAAGATAAAACAATTTAATTATAAGAAATAAATCAACTTTATAATATAACGTCGTTGAAGAGATGTAATAGCGTCAAATAACCCAAAATAAAACCCAGATTTTGGGCTTATTAAAATGGGCCAAATAATTCAACGAAACATGGTCTGCATTATATTATAAAACCCCACTGTTGGAATGGATCTACAAAATAAAATTAAACAGATCTAACAAGCTTTTTATTTTTTATTTTTGGATCAGAAAATCCGACATGCTTAAACATGTTGGTATGAACAAATTCTTTTTTTTCCCCTAAAAAAATGAAATTATTTTTTTATAAAAGCCAAATATAAAAATGCCTTAGTATATATTCTTTGCTAAAGAATCCAACGATCGTTAAGACTCTTAATGATACAAAACTCAAGTGGAATCTATTTTTTTCCGTTGAAGTAATGATTTTTTGATTAGTTATTTCGGTTAATAATCGAAGTGGTATCAAATCGGTATATAACAATCATGTCCACTTTCACCAAAAGGATAGTAATTATTAATGATGTGGCATCGTCGTGAAAAATATTATTGAGTAATTAATATATTATAAAATTCAAATTTCGAACATTCAAGTCATAGTTAAAAACATGAATTTTGAAAATATGACCCATGACTCAACTATCACGTGTGGATATGGAAAATATATGATTCTATCACTTATGAAGTTTTGGGTTGAAAATTTAGTTTTTCTTTATATATATTTAACGATGAAAATACTCGCATTTTTTATTTTCCGAGAAAATGAAGATAATCACATTTGATAATCATTTAGGTGACTCGTGAAATCGCTTGATGTTGTCTTGGACTCTTGGGTCAATCATATATATTTAGTAATATTATTATTTGGGGTATAGTTATTCTTTTTTAGGAATTTAAATAATATATATTTAGTTGGGAAATACTATCAAAGAATGTGAAAATGCAATTAAGGCAGCAAACTGATCTAGGTGTTTGAAGTTCGGTTTGAAATAGAGTTGTATCCAAAATTTTAAATGAGGCTCGTGAGTATAATTAAATAAATAAAAAACATTGAATGTATTTGGTAAATTGAATTCGAATTGAACTCAATTTAAATAAATCAAGCTAGGCCGATTTAATTGAACTTATAGATGCGTTAAGTGCTAACTTTTGAGAAATTAAAACTGCAATAATCGATTCATCACACATTTAATTCACATACATCATGCCACGTATCAATTAATGCATATTATGGCAGATCTAAGAGCTTTCCATACCTATTATTTATTAGTTACCAAACTATATATAAATACAACATGCATGGTCCAAATTTAAAAAATCAATTAATTAAATGATTAATTTATGGACTAGACCGTCTAGACGGCACGCATTAGTATGGGATTTCTAAGTTAAGACTTAAGACCATTAGTAAGGTCATTTTGAATATTAATGTTGTCAATTTCTTATATTACAGTTGATTTTGGAACCTAATTATAGACAAAGAAAATCTCAATAAATAGATACTGTTTCTTATTTTTCAGTATATTCTGGGGAGTGTGGTATACAAAATAGATACTTAATTTTATTCTGAGGTCTAAACAAATTCTTAATTTATACGAGTGTACTTATAAATAATGGAAAAAAACCTCGCATCGCATCCATGAATCGCGCGTGATATTACGTGGGATAATAATAAATATTTAATTTTCTATTTCTCAAGTGTTTCTGGTACCTAATAAATACAAGGCCTAATAAATACATCTTACTATTTTATATGAGTGTACTTTTTTAGTTTTTTTATACGAGTGTACTTACGAGTATTTTGATTTATAAGATTGCATCGAATATAAAAAATTCAAACTACATCTACCACTTCACTTAAAAATTAAATTAGAAAATGTATATAATGAATGCTAATTTTGGTTGGGAAATTAACTTAGTTCTTTTCATTTCTAGTTATAAACTAATCAAATGTGAGAAGTTGACCACAGTATCATATCATTTACGGCAACAAAAGTTAACTCAACATTATACAATTAAATATAAGAAAAATACATATAATGACAAACTTTTTTTCTTTTGTGGTAAAACAAAAGATATAGAGGGATATAAGCAAAAATAGAAAAATAACTACAAAATGAGTTTCTTGATGAGGGAAAAAAGTTGAGACAATTTTTGTGTGCCAAACTTTTTAGTTAAGTGGACCTATCACTCATTACTAAGATTTAAAAAATCATATTATTTCACCTCAAAAGAAAGAAAAAATGATAGTAGTTGACTTTGATGGCCTCGAAATGGCATTTATTGGAAATTGGAGGGCTTCTGTGCAAATAAATGAAAATTATGGATAAAAAGCCTCGTGATTGGGCCGCACATTGTGGGCGTGGGGTCCATGTGTTTTCACCCTTCTCCACTCATATGCTTTGTAAAAGTAAAAAGAATTTTGTTTTAATTATTGATTAGTTTTGAACTATTTGATCATCTTACTTTTTAAATACTCGATTTTTATATTTTATTTTTATGTTACTATTTAAAATAAATGCCCCTCTAAACGGATAATGCCATAATGGTAAACTCCAACTTGTGGAGTTCGTGATTGTAATTTAGTGCTCTAGTGATGAAGTTGACATTTTTTCATGGAAGTTGTGAGATTGATATAAATTTTATTAATTTGGCAAAAAAAAAATGCTAACACATGAAAAATCCACTTGAATTAGAGTATATTATTTTAAATTATAGTAATTTAATAAATTTGTTAACTATAGCTGATCAATTCATAATAAAAATTTAATTATAATGAGAATACACCGTGAACGTGTCTCAATATTTTGGGTCGAGCGTATCTATAATCTTGTAAAATGACAAAATTTAAAGGATTTGTATATATTTTTAACTTGTTATTATGTAATTGTCTCGTTTAATTTTTACTTGTGAAACAATGTTTCACTAGTGAAAAAAAAGAAGAAGCAATCTCATGCTTATAGCTCTTTAATTTGAAATGAGTAAATATCTTATAACAAACTATTCGTCACCCACATATAAGTCATACTTCCAATTTAGTATTGACTACACAATTAATTCATATCCATCAACACAACAATATTATATAGCTTTAATATTGCTAGATACTTATTATTTATTATATTGATTAAACTTGTATAATATATTAGTGAATAATGATTATCATGATACTAAATTAATGTATTTTTAGTTCGAGTTCTCGCAATAGTGGATTGTCGGTGGGTCCAATCCACTTAACGCCTCGCAAATAAATCCAACTACTTATTTCCAACAGTAAAAGCTTCCAAACATATGTGGGCCCAAAAAATGGCCTTTTCCCCTAAAACCATATCCTAAGCCTTAGCCCCTCACTCTATTTTATCTTTTTTCATGCTAGAGTTGTGAAATACTTTAATAAAAACAATTGATTTTAGCTGCACAATTTGATGAACCATGTGACTCTACCTCAATTTATTTTCCTATGTACTAAAACCTAGCATGGTTGACTCAATAATTACAATAAATCCTAGCAAATATGTAAATACTTTGAATCCTTTGTAATCATGACCCAATTACATCTTTGTTTGGTCACACCATAACCTCAAACTCTAAAAAATATTGATGTTATACTATATATATGTACTTCAATATATAAATATAGGGTTTACTGACCCAAAATCTAATACGATATTGAGCAAGCCCAAATCGATATAGATATATTATTTATTCCACTCACGTTGTAGTTGTCGATGAGTCATTCTGGCCTATGAGAATTGGAGCGTGCCAAATTCACTTGCATGCCGCCCACATCAACTTAGTAAATAATCTTGCTTTAATAAACAGCCATGTCTGTTTTGAGTCAACTTTATAGATGAATCAATTTCATTATTTAAAATTGGAGCACACTCTCTCTTTTTTGTTCTACATTAACTTGATAAATCATGTTTAGATAATTCCAATATTTTTTGTTTCACCATTATTTGGAACCCCTTTTGTAGAGACTAATATATAAGAAAAATATCTAGCTAGCAACTTTAAAATTTTGGCTTAATTGTACATCTTTTTCCAACACAATAAATATGACTATTGTACTTGGGCTTATATTATACATAATCAAACTTTATCGTTGAATTTGACAATGACTTATTTTTCGATTTGTCGGCCTAAAAAATCTCAATTGATTCAACTTTTTTTTGACAACAACCAAAGTCATATAAATTTTAAATACTCAAGCATTACTAAAGTACAAAATAAAAAAGAATTAGGAGTTAAGAATTACAAAAACTTATAGTCATTTTCCACAAAACAAAAAATATTATGAATTACTAAATACATTACTAAAATTTCAAATATTTGTATCCAAATACTTAAAATTATATAATCAGTACACAAATATATGGTTAGTTTTAGAACAATTTTGTAAGATAAAAATTTATCACATTAATTTACAAAATTCTCAGAAACTCGATGAAAAAAATAAAAAATAGAAAACGTTGATGGAATTTCAGTAAATTTTATAAAATTTACACGGCGCCAAAGCTAGCGTTACTAAAAAATTTAGGAGGGAATATTAATCAGACTGTAAGCATCAATATAAACTACTAATTTATTTTATTTTATTTTAAACATATCACTGTGATGTGGAAATTTCCATCACCAACAAGCCACATGTTGACTGGATTTCTTAATCTGATTGATTAATGTATTATATTACGCTTCCTAAAACGCCACTCAAAGTAATAATCTCTCTCTCTCTCTCTCTACACATTTTGTCTGCTTCTGCATCACTATTAAACTTGTCGCTTTTGATAATAATTTAATTTTATATTTTCTCTCTACAATGTGTGTGTGATGTGTGTGTTGTTGGGAGCAGAAATCAGCAAACACAAACAGTGGTGCTTCACTCTGAATCTGTGAATGGAGGAAGGAAGGAGGATATCAGCAGCTTCTCCCTGCGCGTATACAGCCGCCATTGTCGCTCCGTCGTTTCCGCTGTAGCTGATTTCAGCTCGCTGCATTGCGCTTTTTCTCCATCTTCAAACTAGCAGCAGCAGCAGCTCGTGATCTGAAGAAGCGCGAGTTTTAGGTGACGCTCTCTCTTCCGCTTCCGCTTTATTTTGCTCCCTTTTTGCTGTTGATTGTTGTTTTGTTTCCGCGCTTTTGCTTTTTGGCTGCTTCTTTGTGTGAAATCTGCGGATGAATCTGCTGAAATTGACCGTCAAATGCTAACCGAATCTAGCTTTCCTTCTTAATTTCTGGCTGTATTTTTCAATTTAGTTAGTTCGGTTTTTTGCTCGCTGAGCTTGAATGCGGTGGTTGAATTTAGCGGAAATCAAGGCTTAGATTGTGGTGCATTTTGCTGGAGAGACTGAAGCTTTACTGTTGATTTGTAATTCGAATCTGTGAAATCAATGTATTTATTTCATGTTTGGTAACCGCTTTTTTACTTGCTCGTGGCTCTGTTTTCAAATTTGCAGCGAAATTCCTCCAGAATTGATGCTCGCATCTCTCAATCTTTGAATGAATTAAATGCTGTAGTTGTTTCTCTACACATATATAATGCTGTGTGGCCTATGTTTGGATAGCTTGTGTCGTGTCTTCTTCAGTATCTTTCGGTACCTTTTTCTTAACCTGTTATTTGTGTGCTAGTTTCATCACAAATTGATGAAAATATATACATATACGCAAGCATGAATATTTATTATTGTTGATGCTTAATGTGACAGGAGTTAGGATTTTGCCTTGGTGGCCTGGTAGAAGAAGTAACTTAGTATTCAATGGACAAGTATGAAATACTGGAACAGATCGGCAAGGGTGCTTTTGGTTCTGCACTGCTCGTGAGGCATAAGCAAGAAAAAAAGAAGTGAGCAATAGATGCAATCATATTTATTCCTCTTGTTTTCATGCGTGGATCATGACTGCAAGATATTTTATGGTGCATTCGTCATTTACTAATCATTTTTCACTTAACTGCCGGCTCCGATGTTCAGGTATGTGTTAAAGAAGATTCGTCTGGCCCGCCAAACCAACAGGACCCGACGATCGGCACATCAGGAGGTCAGTTCTTCCTTCTTATAACAAAAGTTCTCCCAGTTCTTTTACCTCGCCTAGAGCTATGAGTCCGTTTCTCTCTCTCTCTCTCTCTCTCTCTCTCTCTCTCTTAAATGGAACTAAATTTTCCACATACTCTCAGTATTAATCAGATATAGCTTTGTGTTACTATGCAGATGGCACTTATATCGAGCATGCAAAATCCATTTATAGTGGAGTACAAAGATTCATGGGTAGAGAAGGTAATAAAGTGATCCTCGATGCATCCTCACCCACTTCACAATATGGATATGAATATTTGATGGCTGACGAGCAAGACTATGACGATTACTTCCAATTTAAGCCACTTTAGCTTCATAAGTTTTTGCTCCATCAATTCCTACACTACACTACAGTCAGAGCTTCGCAGGTCCACATAAGTAGTCTATCAAACTAAGGCTAATGAAACAGTTTAGGACTATATATTACTAAAGAAAACCTCTAATCATAAGCTGGTTGATGGATAGCTTAACTGAAGGCTGTATAATTAAATTAACAACCTCTGCCATCTCTATTGTGGGAAATATCTCTAGTAGACTAGTAGTTCCCTTCAACTGATTTCAAATTGGCAAGGTATCTTCTGTTGACTGCTGATTGCAGTTGTAGAAACTGAATTGGTGGCATTGCATTCACCAGAAAAGAATATAAAGAAAACTCATCTTTCAAAGGGAATTCCATATTTAGAAAGTTGTCACCTGTTAGTATCTGCAATCAGTTTTATAGAAGCAATATTCTTTTCCTCTTTCTAGTTTCTGAAATCAATTGAACTAAACATTTATGCTGCTTGCCTCAGGGTTGCTATGTCTGCATTGTCATAGGTTACTGTGAAGGTGGAGATATGTAAGCAGTTTTTCATATTTAACATGCTCATCCAGAAATGAGAAGGGAGCATGGACAAGTCTATAACCTTGGCTACCATTTCTTTATTTGTAGGGCAGAAGCCATAAAAAAGACCAACGGTGTCCATCTTCCTGAAGAGGTAGTTTCTTTAGTGGATTAGTTTATTTGTTCTTGTGCTACTTTCTTTCCCCCAGTTAGCCAGTTCATTATTGCATGCGGATTATAACTTTCTTTCTTATGTTAAATGTCTGCAGAAGCTCTGTAGATGGCTTGTTCAACTACTCATAGCACTGGACTACTTACACACGTGCCATATCCTTCATCGTGATGTCAAGGTAAGTTGTGTCAGACTGCCTTCTTGATAGATATGATACATGTTTTGTGTTTTGAAATCCTACAGTATTTTAGTTTTAATGTTCACACAATTTCTGCAGTGCTCGAATATATTTTTAACGAAAGATCAAGATATCCGTCTTGGTAAGATATCATCTTCTTAATTTATAATTTGTGGAATTTGGAAGCAATTTCTAAACCACATGGTTGTTTCAGGGGACTTCGGACTTGCCAAAATGTTGACTTCAGATGAGCTTGCTTCCTCGGTAAGCCTCATGGTTCCGAAATGTCTTTTTTGAGTCTCATTTGTCATTGTCTTTCATATATCAGTTGTTCATACCTTTTTTGTTTCCTCAGATTGTTGGTACTCCCAGTTACATGTGTCCTGAGCTACTTGCAGATATACCATATGGTTCCAAGTCAGATGTATGGTCACTCGGTAAGCTAAATATTTATTGCTGCATGGTGTCATTAAAAAGAAATGAAAAGACACTGGAATTAAGTTAGACCTCCTTATTTTGATGTAGTCTGTGTCACATTGATATATCTTTCTATGTAATATCTTCCAGGATGCTGCATGTATGAGATGACATCCCTTAAACCTGCATTCAAGGCATTTGTAAGTTGCTGCAGACCCTAATCTCATCATAACCTTATTAGTGATTTCTATGGTAGGAGTTACTATAGAAACCAACTTAAGTGCAGAAATTTCGATGGTAAAAGTTATATTCGAAATAACCACAAGTATACAAATTTTCAATGTAGGCTTTACCGTGGAAATTGTTGTAAGTATAAAAATTTCCTCTGTGGGCTCTTACCGTGGAAATTACTGTCAGTGTAGAATTATTTGTCTTATAATTCTTGGCTTGTTGATATATATTGTAAAATAAATTTATATGAAAAAAACACAGATTCAATTTCATTTGTAAGTTGCTGCAGACCCTAATCTCATCATAACCTTATGGTATATACTTTGTACACGATACTGAGACCTGATCATGATCATTTGGCAAAATTGAGACTTGATACCGAATTACTGATACTTATGTGCATTAGCTCTAACATTCTTCCACTAAGAGAATTTCTAGTAGTTGCTAGAAGTTCCGTATTTCTGGTTTTGACATTGCTGCTGCACAATTTCTTTATTGGCACTAATTTGTGAATTATGCTCATTGGTAGCGGTAATAGGATGACTGGCCGTAATGGTCAATTATTCTGCATGAAGTCAAATGATACTCCATGAATGATCTGTTTCCTATTTTTGAGGTTGACCTTGAACTCTACTACTGAAGAACATTAAACCTGTGAGGCTACAGCCTGAAATCAGCAGATTATCTGCTAAAGTGTGAATGCCTGCTTCTTGCTTATATTTATGAGATTGTTATCACCATAATCATGAAGGCCAATTAATCAATAGCTGACTATCTTGTTTGAGTGTTGCTAGAAACAAGCATTTCGGTGCAACTCAACTTTTTTTTTTCGCTTCTTGATATTTATATTTTCCAACTCCATGCATAATATGATTGGTGTTGGTTTCTGGTTGATATAGTTCTTTGAATTTCTTCACATCTTTGGATAGGATATGCAAGCTCTCATCAACAAAATAAACAAGTCTATAGTTGCTCCACTGCCCGCTAAATACTCTGGTGCATTGTAAGTTCCTCTTCATTCTCACTTTTTTCTTAAACGTATTCCAGTGTATGCATGCTGTCCTTCTCCCTCTATCTCTCAAATTATTCAGACCAATTCTCATTGATTAGATTGACAGAGAAATAAGAGATTTCACAATGTTGCTAGATGGTTGTCATCATTATTGGTTTTTCCCAAAAATAAAAATACAATGTTTCTGCCTTAACTAGCTGATTGATTTTACTATGATACTTGTATTACAGCCGAGGTCTGGTGAAAAGCATGCTGAGAAAAAATCCAGAACATCGTCCTAGTGTAAGCCCTGCTCTCTGATTTGGAATCCACTCGTTGATTACAGACATCTTCACTGCATAAGTATCTATTTAAGTTGGTTCATATCCCACATTTTCTTTGCTGTTTGGCAAGTTAGAACTTCCATATAGTTGTCAATAACTGCACTCTATCTACTTCCACTATGACCTTCTGTTGAGGGAAGATACAATTGTGACTGTTCATCAATTCTGAACTATGCTAGTGCCCTCACAAAAATTTTATTTGTATGTTGAACTGGAACATTGCTATAGGAATAATTACTCAAGGCAATAGAAAATTCTAAAAAGTTTCAGCATATTTTGAGAGGAGAATTATATTCTGGTGTATTTAGAAGTTTCAACCTAGTTTGCTGACCATGTAAATTGTATACATGGTTTGACTATGTAAATGGAGAGGATTAAGGTGTTACTCTGTCTTAATTGGACTTCTCAATGAACCAAAGACAAACACTTGTTGTTAAACTAACCATATTGGAATGTCAATTTCCAGGAAGCAACAAATGATGACCCGACCATATTGGCATGACAAAATATTTGTATAAAGATGCAAACCGACATTTAGCCCTTGCTTTTTATGCATATCATCTAGTACATTATGATCTATTCTATTTACTTTACTAATACTTGACAGTAATTATGGCAGGCTGCAGAACTTCTCAGGCACCAACACCTTCAACCTTATGTACTCAATGTTCACCTCAAGCTCAATAACCCCAGGCGCACCAGTTTTCCAAGTCAATGGGCTGAAACAGAAAAGGGTAACACTAGGACTATTAGATTTTCAGAGCCCTCCCATGTAACACCTCCAGCATATAGGGACAGACGATCCTCATGTGGAAACGACAGGACTTTAAATCCTAGTGTATCTGGAGCTGAGCAAAGTTATGATTCTTTCACTAGGATAACCGGAACTAATCCTTCCAATCTGCATCCTAGAACGAAAGAGTTATATTCTGGAAGCACGCATGAAGGGACCGTCGTTACGAAAACTATTACTTCAAAAATCTCAAAAAACCCAAAAGATACAGGAACAACAGCTTCAACTGCTTCAAAAAGAAAACCACAGCTCTCAAAGAATAATGAACTGGTAAGATCATACCAAACTTATCTGCATTCGTGCATTTCTCATTTCTTCGATCATGTCAATTAATTTGGATGCTTCATCTTAAGCGTAGTAGAGAATGTCAATTATTTATTATGTTAAAAAAAATGTTCTCTCTCCTACTCTTTTACCTAACAATATTAGTAGAGAATATTCTTGGTGCTCAACATAACTGAAGATATGCTATTTTCAGCTTCAAGCGTCTAAGAGCGTGGTTAAGAGACCTGTTTCAACCACTCGTAGAGCCTCTCTTCCGCTGCCAGAAAAAGGCTCACAAAATAAATATCGTCATGTGCCCAGTCTTGGTCCTCTTGGAAACGCTGACAGCATCAATTCTCCAGATGTTTCTGTCAATTCCCCTCGAATTGACAAGATGGTTGAACTATCTGAGGAGTCCTTTGCTATCCGCAGAAGCTCATTAACCTCCCAAAACGGTTCCTCCAGATCCCCACAAGGTGATCGGTCTATTATGAAAGACAGATATACCATTGAGTTCCCAGAAAAATCGGCTGGATTGAGCTTCAATAATTGGCAAGGAGTTCGCTCTACACTACACAAGGACAAGCAAGCTGGAAGTGAGTCTTCAGATCAGAATGCCACAGCTGGTGCCTCAAGCCGAACATCCTCAGACCAACGATCCCGTAGAATTGACATGTCATCCTACCGGCAACGAGCTGAAGCACTGGAAGGTCTCCTTGAGTTCAGCGCGAGGTTATTTCAAGAAGCCAAAATTGAGGAGCTCGGGGTTTTGTTAAGGCCATTTGGACCGGGAAAAGTGTCTCCGAGGGAAACTGCAATCTGGTTGACCAAGAGCTTCAAAGAAAATACTCTCCTACCAGAAGATCTTTGCCATCATGTATAGAATATCTTTATGGAATTATTTCTAATGTTCCCAAACTGTCGGCATGTAATTCGTTTAGGCAGATGAGTCTAGCAGATTATGTTATAGTTTCCTAATTCGTTTAGGCCAATTTCTGGGTTATCAATGTCTGAAATATCTGCAGATTTGGTGCTCTCTATTCTCTATTAATATTAGAACACATTAATCATCCTCTATAATCCCTGAGAAGTTTCTATTATTTTTCTTGTTACATTTTTATTTTTCAGTACTTGTGGTGCTCATCATGTCCGCAGTTTTCGCACAAGCTCCATGATGGCGTCACGCCCCGATTTTGCATAAAAATACCGAGGTATGGAGTTCTTTTTCGTGGAACAGTTTTTTTTATTGGATTCATCTGACATACACAATTATATGCAGATCATCCTGATAAAGACAATTTCTCCTAAAGTTCAGGCTGCCCCAAACCCCAAGTACAAATCAGAACATTTCTTTAGCTACTTTTGTACTTAAAGAATCATGTAATAGATAAATTATTTCAAGTCTTGGTATCTGATATGCCTTCCTTTCAGCCCAAAAAAGGGGCGAAATGAACTGAAAAACATAGGATCTACATAACTGCAGAATCGATTCAGGTAGTCTGCCAATGCAGTTCTTGATCTTGGCGCCGTGACTGAATTCTGATAATCTCTTGTTTTGATTTCTAAAACTCCACCTCGATCATGAAGCTGAAGCATCAGTACAAATTCATGGGAGGCTGCATTTTCGATAAATGAAATAAGAGGTCAGCTAAATATGAAACTCAAGTCTTGAAAGAGTGGAAAATTTCCAGTAAACGAAAATGACAGAGCACGCACCTCATAAAATGGGACCAATGACTGTAACTGTTTGGAAATAACAGCCGTTGCACTGATACTGGAATCACAGTCTCCTTCGCCAGTGGATTTGTCGGAACGATACAGCTTGCTAAGCCAAGGGTACTCATTTTGGTTATCATTTTTCCCATCCATGGATGATGATCGCCTGCCTTTCTGCTTAGGCCGCTGCCTCGGTTCACTATGTGATCTGGCCTTTGCTTGTGATGATTTCGTATTGGTCATGTAATTTGGAAACATAGTGGAGTTGGAGGGCATATGATCTTGGCTCTGTGAAGATGGTATGATATGCGGGTGCTTGTTTTCCGAGCTAGCAGAGTATCGTCTCGAACTTCTTCTTTCCGTTTTGAACGAAAATTCCTCTAGTTGGCAATCATAGGTTGTAGAGCTTGAATCTGTGAAGGACCGTGTTGATGGACTGGGACTCGTCTTCAGCTGATACTCTCTTTGAGAGACTGAAAGACGACCGGAGCTATACATTCTCGATCCATACTCCACTCTCTCAGCAGGTACTTGATATACACGTCCGCTTCTGCTTCTTAAACCTCTGCTTGTTTTTTCCTGCATCAATCATCATAATGAGATAAGGCTTATTTCAATTGCATAGCATAGTGAAATTCTTGAATTCCTTTGTGAAGTTGAGAAAATGACTCACACTAATTTCTTTTCTATGTTGTAGATCAGACGCTGATGATGGTCCGGTATAAGATTTCCTCCTTCCCACGACGAGGGGCGGCTCCTCCCGCATTTGGATCCTTTGAATGCGGGCTCGAACTTGAATCGCCATCACAGCGTGGATGGACCTTAACACGGTATTCATTTGTTTCCTCACCAAGTAACCCCTTGCCAAGGCTTGCAACTTCACTAGCCCTCTCAACGCCCGCAGCGCTCTCCTCGCCTGTAAGTACATCAACTTTGAACTTTAAAAATGCGCATAAACACACACACACACACTGGGCAAGGTGTGTAGTCACGTACCAAATAAGAACGATAGAAAGCCTGTATTCTGGTGGCAGCTGCACGTGCATTTAGCCTAGGAGGCGGCATTGCCTTATTCTGTGGAGTCCTGTACTCCAGTAGGGCCTGTTTCGGCATGTAGATTGAGTCGAACGATTTACTGCTTTTGTGAGCAGTAACGGCTTTAGTGCCGGGTGGTCTTCTGAAACTCCATCTCCTTCTCACGTTTGGAGTAGACGACGTCGTGGTTAGCAATGACGTTGTCGATGTATCGACCTCGGGTAGGAACAAAGGGCTTATTTCCTTAGGCTTATCCTCTCTTTTCCCCATCAACAAATTTCTGATCCATTTGCTTGCCTTCCCCATGCTTCTTCCTCAACTGCTGAAAATGAATAAATGAATACAGTTAGTTAATTTAGAGGAAATTATAGTAGGAGCAGCTATATAAGAAGCAGGTAGTGTTACTGTTACATATATGAAAACTAAAAGGGTGTGGAGTTGTTGATTGACTAAGATTGTGGAATATTATTTGACGATGGGCCTGCAAAGACTTCTGCTTTAGCTGCCATATGCCACATATCTAATCCTTCCCATTTGTTTCTTGTGTGTGGGGTTCTCATCTCTATACTCATCCTTAAACGGTTGGATAGTAGCCTTACGAGGGATTGGGGGCATTTTGGACTTTCTCCGTTGCCTGACAAATTTATCAATCATTTGTTTTCTGCGTCGGCATCGTCAATTCCTCATTCTCGAGTTTATATTCCCGTTATTTTTTTGACTGGGGTGGGGGAGCGGGAGGTTTGAGCCCTCGACCTCTCATTTACAACGTGGAGGTCAATTCCTCATTCTCGAGTTTATATTCCCGTTACTTTTTTGTCTGGAGGTGGGGGAGCGGGAGATTTGAACCTTCGACCTCTCATTTACAACGTGAAGGTCGCACTGCTTGGACGTCTGCCGTTATTGTTTGCTAGTACTATTTTATAGACTTATTAAAATTTATAGCCAAGGTAGTAGCTAACTTTAGAAAGAAAAAATAAGGATAGAACAGCAGTAAAAAATTTGGTCACAAAATAGCCTAAATTTTTATAACCTTGAAGCAGTCTTTCTTAACCACAATAATGTTGCTGCAAATCCTCTCTATCTGAATTCTCATCCAGTCTAAAGTCACTAGATAGATTTTCCTACTTGTTGAGTTCAATGTATGTATATATATGTAAATTTATAGAGTACTATATTTTATTTTCTTGAATGGCTCAGTTCTTCGGCTTGTTGCACTGCGTTTCCTAGTATCCTCCTCCTTTAAGCTTGAATATAGTTGATAAAAACATAATAAAACTCCAAATTCACATAAAACATTCAAACACTCGATGTATTCTCCTCCTTTTAAGATCATAGACTCACCCATTCGACAATCTCACTATAGTTGAAGAAAACATAAAAAAACATTTAAACACACGATAAATGATACACTTCTATAGCCATTCTCTAACTAGTGTACAAATACATTTTCCTCCATTTATTTGAGTTCGAGAGTTACACAAAAACAATGCACAACAATGTGGAGTAAGAAAACAAAGTCAATGAGCCAAAATCCCCAATTCTCACTTAGTCTTGACGGTGATTCCACTCCCGCCGGCGATGATGACGGCGGTGGCCATATCCAAGAACAACCCATGATCCACCACCCCCTCCAAGGCGGCGATCTCCCTCCCCGCCGCGCCGGAATCCCTGATCGGCGTCTTGAAATACAAATCCACAATGTAGTTCGAGTTATCCGTGACGTAGGGCTTCCCGTCGCCGTCGAGCCTCAGCTTCGCCTCGCACCCCTCCTCCTTGAAAAGCCCCTGCAGCCGCACGAGGTTGTAGTTCCAGCAGAACTGCACGACCTCGACGGGCATGGCGAGGCCGGAGCCACCTAGCCCCGTTACCAATTTAGAGTCGTCGACGACGACGACGAAGGCGTCGGCGGCGGCCTCGACCATCTTCTCGCGGAGGAGAGCGCCGCCGCGGCCCTTGACGAGGTCGAGGGCGGGGTCGACCTCGTCGGCGCCGTCGATGGCGAGGTCGAGGCGGGGGTGGGCGTCGAGGGTGGAGAGGGGGATGCCGAGGGCGGCGGCCTGCTGCTGGGTGCGGAGGGAGGTGGGGACGCCGACGATGCCGGAGAGGGCGCCGGAGGAGAGGAGGGAGCCGAGCTTGTCGACGACGAAGGCGGCGGTGGAGCCGGTGCCGAGGCCGAGGACCATGCCGGATTTGATGTACTCGACGGCCTTGTCGGCGGCGAGCTTCTTGAGGTCGTCTTGGGTGAGGGTGGGGGCGGAGGATTTGATGGTGGGGAGGGATTTGGGGCGGAGATGGAGGCGGTGGGAGGGGGTTTGGCGCCGGAGGGGGGAGGGGAGGAGGAGGGATAAGGTGGCGGCGGCCATGGTTGGTGGGGAGGGGAGATTTGGGGATGGGGGAAGTGTGACTGTGATTCTCTATCTCTCACGGCTGAGGGGGTGGGTGGTGAAGGGTAGGTATCGAGCTATTGGGTTTGCCCGGGCCATGTGGCCAGGAAATGGACTGCAATCTAACCCTTTTTTTTTTTTAATAAATAAAAAGAAATACTGACTAGAATGAATTAAATAATTTATAGAAAAAGGGGATGAATTAAATAATTTATAGAAAAAGGGGATGAATTAAATAATTTATAGAAAAAAGGGGATGAATTAAATAAAAAAAATCACTGACATGAATGAATAATTGAGCCCAAAGTTAGCCTGGTGAAGTTGAACTTCTAATTTCGAATATTCGATAATAAAAAATTGGAAGAGGAAATGTATAAAAATGATTTTTATAATAAATAATATAGGAACAATTATTTTTATGTTAATTTACGCATTTGGCCTTATTTCGGTGGTACTATAATTCATGAATTACTTATTCTATACTATAATTTTTCATACAATGGTAAAATTGTGAGAATAATTAATTTTTTATTAACTAAATTTACTTTTATTATCTTAAAATAATTATATTAATAGTACATTTAATTAAAAATGTGGGAGGACGATCTCTAAAATGGATTTCAAAGTCCCAAATTTTTCTTATTGGACTTGAATAGTTATTTGATTCATTAAGTCAAAAAGTCATATCTACATCAATGTATTTTCCCTTTGATGATTACTAGTACATCTTTTTTTTATTTTTTTGAAGAGACTACATCTTCTTTAGATAAATGATAATTGCTACTTTAATATTTCTCCCTATATAAATGGAGTGAATTTTATCTGGAAAATACTTGTTATCATTAAATTTAGATTAATAATACAAATAAGGTCTACTTTTGGAAGAGCTTCACTCGGGGTTATAGCCTTATAGGAACATCTTTTGCTTTATTGGATCAAATTAATATATAAATAAATTTAAAGAATCCGCTCACTTTTTTCTTTTATTATTTTCTCTTAAAAGACGATTGTTCTTTTTCTTGCTTTCTCTTAATTGACGTCAAAATAAGATAAAAATCATCTTTCATTAGTTCAAAAATTATTCACCTTTGTTACTTTGCCATCAAAATTTATTTATGTTTCCTAGTTTCTCAATTGAACTTTTGTTTTATACTAGTAATAGTTTTCCCACTTTAACTTGTTTCTCTATCTCCTATTCAGTCAGTGCGAATGCATTCTATCTTTCGTATTTATATATTTTTATCCATTTTTAAGAGTTTGAAAATCTGAAAATAATATATTCCTTATTGCAAAAATAATGAAAACAATATAGAACTTGAGAAAAGTACACTACACTTTCTATCTATACAATATAATTTTCAACACAATATTAGTAAAACTTAAATTTCTTCTCCTTTTATCTTTATTTTTTGTTTTATTATTCAAAATAAAAATAAAAAGATAATTAAAGCTCGACAAATTGGACAGGAGATAATAATAATAATAATAATAATAATAATAATAATAATAATAATAATAATAATAATAATAATAATAATAATA
>JAYJMF010000066.1:1312126-1343135 GCA_036873715.1 Salvia sclarea
ATATTCCATACCGTTATCGTGCCGAAATCCGACGGTACGGTATCATACCGTACCGAAAATTGCGGTATACCGAAAATGTCGGTATTTTCGATATTTTTTCGGTACGATAAGTGCGGTATACGGCATTTTCGGTATATTTTCCCAGCCCTAATTATGCATGCCATGTTGTAGCAACAAAATTTTTTTGTACCTTGTCGTGCATCAGGTGTTATCGTTGTTTTATCTTGATCAACACGTTCCTTACCTGTTTGCAAAGTGTGGATATAACAATTTTGTTATGGTAGTAAAGAATTCAATGCAAAGAAAATTCATACACAAATAGAATAACCATTTTTGCATTTCAGATCTGTATCAAGAATTTAATTATAACTATTTTGTTATGGTAGTAAAGAAGTCGATTCAAAGAAAATCTTACAAAATCAAATTCAAATCGGAAAATCGTACACAATCAGATTCAAATCATATTCAAAATTAGTTTCAAATCTTACAAAATCTTATAAAATCAGTACGAAATTAAGAATATTGTGTGTATTGAACTGGCTAACTTTTTTTGTACCTTGCCGTGTATTATGTGTTATCGTTGTTTCCTCTTGATCAACATGTTCCTTACTTAGTTGGGAAAAAAAGGAAGACCATTATACTCTGATAAATTCATGAATATATATTCATTCACACACTAATTTGCACAATAAAAAAATTTATATTATAATCATTTTGTTATGGATGTTAAGATTTCTCAGCATACAAAACATGTAAGTAATTTAAGTCAAGAAAAACTACTCATGAATCAAGTTACTGGATATACCAATTTCATTAATGAAAAATGAACCAAATCAATGCCATTAGCTCAAGATAAAACCTGAAATACCGGTCATACACCAAAAATAGAGCAAATGTACGTGTATTCTGAATGGCATGATAGGATTGTAGAAAATATTCTCAAAAGGCCGAGGTTCTTATATGCCAAGAAAATATCACAAATTAGCCAGTTTATTATGATTTTATGTTATTACAAAATAAATAATGCACAAAATATAAAAGTGAGATTCATATTTCCGAAACCTAAGATTCAAGTTAATAAAGTAGAGATTCAAGCAATCCATATACGAGATGCAAAATAATAATGTTAAGATGCAAGCAATAAATAGACGAGTTTCAATATAACACTGGAGCAATGATTAATCGCAGCATAACGAGAAGAGCTACCAAAATTAGAATTATGAATCCAAAGTTGTGGATACCAAAATAACAATAGAGCAATTGTGTAGACAAAGTTCCTACGGTGATAGCTTGATCTTCCATAGGCAAAAAGAGAACTAGTGTAGGTTGGTTTAAATATTTGATTTTATGTTATTAGAGAAGTAATCAATCACAAAAAAAAAAAATCTAATAATGAATCTAAAATGCGTGATGCAATATAATACAGTCCAAATTCAAGAACACTACACCAACAAATCAAGCTTCTAAATATATTCAAACATCATAACAAAATCTGAGGAAGGTAAACACAAACAAAATGAGCTGGCATTCTTAATATACCAATTCATACATAGAAAATGTATTCTATTGCTTTATGGTGTTCACATATATCAAGAGGGGACCACTCGCTGCACAGGAAACCACTGTATATGTTTTGCACCCTGCATGTAGTTTTTTTATATGCTTTATGTTTTGTCAGTTTATACATCTTTGTCAGGGACATGCACATATATAACAACAATGAAAATGAGACCTATAAAATAAATATGCAACAAACTAACTCAACAAAACACAATCAAGGTACAATAGAAGATACACCCAAAAAAGGCTGCTACTTTGCTGTCTATATACCACATCGATTCCAAAAGCTAAAAAAAAATTGAATCAAACAATAATGGAAAAATAAACTTCAAAAAATATACCTGATCGACGCCTAGGAGGTGCACGCCGAGGAGCCATTTCATATTCCGGCAAAATCGCCGATCTTATATGCTCTGGCAAGACATTAGTAGGTATCCTCGTCAATCTATCGGGAAGAAACAATTTTGATGTCAGGTCCACTCAAAAACCCTAGGCGATTTTGAGCTACTATCTGCAGAAATTAAGTGGGGAGGAGAGAGAAATAGTGAATGATTATGTTGAATTGAAAACGTATAATTTTGAGCGCGAATCACGAGATTCCATATCTGCAGAATTTCAAATGGACAAATATACCGCTGTATCGTATAAATCAGCAAAACCTTGCTTAATTTCATCATTTGGTGAATTTAATCACCAATCATATTTAAGCCATATTATCATGATTTTTTTTTAATACTCCCTCCGTCCCTCATATATAGGCCCATGGAAGAGTGGCACGGGTTTTAATAAAGTTGAAATGATTATAGTGTTGAGTGGAGAAAGGGTCCCACTTTCTAAAAAGAAGGGGTATGTTGATTAGGAAGGGTATGTAAATAAGATGAAAAGTTGGGGATAAAAGGGTAAAGTGCTTTTACTATAAATGGAATGGGCCTATATTTCGGGGACGGACGAAAAAGGAAAGTTGGGCCCATATATCATGGACGGAGGGAGTATCAAATATGGATCATTGATTTATGAAAGATGAAGGTAAGGATTGATTCTTATTTCTCATTTTAAGAAGTGATGTACAATAATCAACCTCTATACATATATATATATATATATTGGTGTGTACAATAATCAACTCATATATATATATATATATATTTTTGTGTGTGTGTATGTGCAGAGCTGAAATAATTACATAACTATAAAATGAGAAGAGTATTTATGGATGTATTGTCAGGTGAAATTTTGTTTTCTAATTATATCCAGCAAAGTAAATATAATGTCACAACGTATTGATTGGATGAGCTTAAATGGCAATAAATGACGTATAATAATTTCGAATTCTGTTACACTTACACGCACGCACATTTAGATCAGAGCCCCTCCTATATAGTCTCACCTCAGGTGTCACTCAAATTCATAATAACTATTTATTGTTACTAGTACAACTTTATTATTGGGTAAATATATACTAATTTTATCTACTTACGATTTGAATTTTGAAGAATTCATAACTATTTATAAAAATTAATACCTGATAAACTTAAACTTAAATTCGTGTTTGATATTCCGCAAGCAGCTGAGAGAGAGAGAGAGAGAATTAATATTTGATAAATATTAATACATGATATAAACTAAATTCGTGTTGGTAGCCAACTTGATAAGATATTATTATAATTAATATTTTTGTCAATATTAAAATGGCTACCAAAATAAAAATAAATTAAAATCATTTCCCCATCAAAATATAAAAAATAATTATTCAACAAGTTGAATTAAAAATTGAGCCAATAAATATTCAATGTATGAGATAAAATAATTTTATATTTCATTATTTTCATTGTCTATTGAGCATACTGATCATGGAAAAAGACATTACCTCTACACAAAATCTCGTGTCTTTAGGGTTCATTCATAATTTTGAACGTATTTAACAGTATTTGGATGTGAATAGGGATGGCAATCGGGCACGGCGGGCATGGATAGTGACTATCCATACTCATACCTACGAATTAAATGGATAGTAAATTTTACCCACAAAACTATCCATGAATACCAAACCCCTCTCAAAACCACCATCCGCGGATATCCGCGAGGTGGCGGGTACCTGTGAACCCGCCACCCATCGGGTACCCGTCACCCGTTATCCGTTGGATACCCACCAACCCGTCAATCCGTGGGTATTCATTACCCGCAATTGGATGGATACCCACTATCTGCAGGTATCCATCACCCACGAACTAGAATTTAAAGTGAAAATAATAAAAAAATAATTACCAAGCAAGCACATTGTTCGAATCCATATATTTCATCAAAGTTCAAACTCACAAATAACGAAGTTCAAATCAACATATTTCATCAAAGTTAAAATCCACAAATAATGGGTAGCAGGTAATTCACGGGTAATTCGTGGGTATTTTTGCGGGTATTGTTCGCAGTTATATGGGTTTCCCGGGTATGGGTAGTAACTATCCATACCCATACCACGAACTAAATGGATAGTAAAATCTACCCACGAAGCTACCCATGGATACCAAATGTCTCTCAAACCCACACCTATTAGGGTCGGGTACCCGCGGGTAAATTGCCATCCGTAGATGTGAATACTCTTGATTTCTTTTGATAGATTTTAACCAAGATGATCTTACATAAAATGCCATTTATTTCTTAATAAAAGATGGCATGAAGTTTTAATAACTTAGCAATTAATTCGATTCCTTAGACTTTGTGAAAATTTAATTAGCTAATCTAGCCTCCCCTCCCAAACCCTAAAAACTAGGTAGATAAATGTTTTATTCAGGCTAGAGTGAACAAATGAGATCTATATATTATCTATATGGGTGACATCATCTGTATACTATTGGACATATGATAATTATTAGATATTTTAAAATATTAGTGTTTACATCTTCTCTTAAATAAATATTCTAAATTCCAAACCCTTGTTATAGTCACATTACAATCATTCATCGAACCATGAATACAATAAGAAATGTTGCACTAAATGCAATAAAAGATCCGAACTAGTCAAATAAGGTTAAATAATCATGTACCGATATTTTGCTTATTTCGGCTTCATGAACTATTGTATAATGATTTCTATTATGAGAAAAAATACGTACTAACCACACAATTCAGATCCTTTACTTGTTTCTACTATAACATCTCATATTGCATTCATAGATGATCAGTATTCGATCTGTTGCAATGATACCAGTTTAAAATGTATGATACATAAAGAAAACAAACATCTTAACATTTGTTTATTTTGAATTCATGACCTCTAAAAAATTCTATTACGAGAAAGAAACTACTAACCACACAATTCAAATCCTCTAGTGATTTCTACTATAACATTGATATCTCATATTACATTCATAGATGATCAGTATTCGATATACAACAACGATAGGGGTTTCAGATTTATGATATATATATATATATATATATATAAGGAAGACATACATCTTTAACATTTAAAGTTTCAATGCAACTACAAGGTATTCCAATATCTTAAACGAATAATACATACATAAATATAGTAAATTAATAGTAACTCAATAAACAAAACTACATAGTAAACAAATAAAAAACATAACTACATTACAAAATTTATTCACCGACATCTCCCGATATTCCCCTTCGCAAACTACTCATTAATCTCCGCCGTGGCGGCGCCGCCTCCGCCGCCGCTGGGGGCGACGATGGTGCCGTCGCTGTACAAGCAACTAAGCTGGTGAAAATAAGGGCAAGTCCTCGAATTCACCGACCTCTTCTTGCTGCTATCCTTCGTTTTCCTAAAATACTTATTTATATTCTCCCATTTCTCCTTGCATCTCTTTGCACTCCTCTTATATCCCATCTCCATCATCCCTTGAGAAATCCTCTCCCACAACGGCCCCTTCGCCCCCTCCTCGGCGCTGCCGCCGCCGCTAGTCTTGCACCTGAGGTTGATGAGGGCCAAAACCTCATCCCTCGGCCACCGCTTCCCCACGTCGCTGGCCGCCGTCGAGCTGGGGCTCGATGGCGGCTGGCTGTGGCGGCGGACGGCCGCCCCTGCCCCGGCCCCGGCCCCCGCCTCGGTCTTGCAGAAGACCGAGGCGGAGGAGTTAGAGTTAGAGTTGGAATTTGAGGTGGTGGTGGTGGTGGCATTGTTGTGGTTGTTGTTGTTGTTGCGTGGTTTTTCGTTTTCGGAGGCGAAGTGGGTGAGGAAGTGGATGATGGTGGCCTGCCTCTCGGCGGCCGCCTTCTGCTCCCTGGCCCGCGCCTCCGTCTCCTCCCGCATCCGCTCCGTCTCCTGGCGCCGCCACGCCTCCTCCCTGGCCGCCTTCTCCTCGTCGCGCCGCACCATGTCCTCCACCAGGCGGCGGTGGAGCTCCTCCTGCTTCGCCATCATCCGGCCCACCACGCCCTCGCACAGGCACCTGAACGTCTCGAACTTGTCCCGCCTCTTCCTCTTGGACTTGTTCTCGGTTGCAGTAATCGTCAATCCCTGGTCTCCCTCCAAATTCTTCACATCATCTTCGCCTTTCTCGACCTGGGGATTAGGAGGAGGGGCGGGGATCTGGGCCGCCGGCTCCTCCTGGGCTCCAGGGTAGAACTCGTCGAGCTCGCTCAGGATCCGGCTATTGTTGAACTGCCGGCTCTCCTCCTCGAGCTTCTCCTTGCATTCCTCCCCGCTTCTCTTGAACCCGAGCTCCCCGAGCTTTCTGCACAACAAAATCTATGAATAACCTCACAAACACCAACAAAAACATTCCAAAACTAAAATTATTTATCTTTTGTACCATAAAACAATAGTTCCATGCCATCACAATTCCCCTCAAAAAACAAAACTGGAAAAACCCTCGAATTCATATATTTGAGAGGTCACAAGTCACAAAAGCAAGAAGAAAGCATCCAATATCACCTCAAGATATATTCCAAAGAGCAAAACTGCAAGACATCACCTTTCTACTATAATACTATTATAATTATTAATCTTTTGTACCATAAAACATTAGTTCCATGCCATCACAATTCCCCATATATATATATATATATATATATATATAATGTGGCACTGAAACTCCCAAAAAAAAAAAACTCGAATTCATGTATGTGAGAGTTCAACAGTGGAAAAAACCTCTAACCCCAAGATTCCAAAAAGCAAAACTATCACATTTCCACTACTATTATTATAAATATTTATCTTTTTGTGCACTGAAACTCAAGAAAACACACACACACACACACACACACTCAACTCATATATATGATATCCCTCACAGTGGAAAAATACTTGCTCAAGATTCGAAAAAGCAAAAAAAAACAACACCTTTTTCTACTAGCTACTAGAATTACTATATGTTTTGTACCATAAAACATTAGTTCCCTAAAAATAAAATATGGCAGTGAAACACATAATTTAAAAAAAAAACCTGGAGACGTGTTCCCAGGTGAAGTCTGGGAACCATAGGTCGAAGGTGGATCTGACTTTGAGGAGGGCGAGGAGCTCGTCGTTGGACCATGGGTTGGCGGATCTGTCGCTTTCGAGGGCGAGATCGGTGGAGATTAGGGGGAATTTCTTGGGCGGCGCGTAGGCGGCGGAGAAGGAGAAGGAGGGGTTGCCATTGAGGGGGAAGATGGGGAGGGATGCCCGCGACGAGGCTATGAACTGCTCGCTGCCATCGAACATTCTTCCCTTCAATCGCGGTATATTGCTGGAGGGGGGATCGGAGTAAATAGCTAGGTGGGCATGCATATGCATTCCCAAATGCTCCACCAATAATTTGTCACCTTGTGCTATTAACATATATAAACCAACGTGGCAAATTAATTCTCTTCAAAATTCTATTGTTTTTGTGTTTAAAGTGGTAGGATATATTGCAAATGAGATTTTCTACTCTATTTGTGTAATAACGCATCATCCATTATCCACAACTTTATCTCGGGGTGGGATGAAAAATAAAAGCTTTCGTGCATTAAGTTATATAAATATAAAAGTATTTAAATGTTGACATACCTGGTAACTTGCATACTTCGGTACATAAATTTAATCAATGACTAATTTTATTATAACAAAATATTTCTCAATGTAAAACACTAAAAAGAATTAGTAAATCATCCCCAATCCTCGTCATTTAAATTTTCAGGACATAATTTCCAAAGCAAGCTTGCAAATACCATCATTATTGAAAAGTTTCAAAGAACTTTTAGTATCTAAAGCAATACATATTCACAACGAGAGTTTCAAAGAACATCACAAAATGAAATACAGGCCAAGTGAGGTGATCAGACGGTTGTCGTGAGTCTAGACAATGGAACGATCATAAATTTGGACAATAAAATTAATTTTGATTTATACTATATTTTTGAAAGATGAGGTTTTGGGACACTAGAGTCCAATGAAGGGACAGGGAAAGCTGGTGATGCGATTGGGGGGATGGATCACACGCGTCGTAGACACACGTACAAAATCAATGAAAAAATGAAACTATAGTATTAATTTAGGAAAATGGGATATGATATGATTTTCGAATCCAAAGCGAGAGAAGGGAGGGATGATGGCGATGATTGTGTGAATTTAAAGGCAATTTTGCAGCAGCGGCACGTGAATGCATGCAGACAATGGGACCATCTTATTACTACTATGGCATTTTTCTCTCCCTCCCAAGTACACACACACACACACTCACACTCCTCTCTCTCTCCAACCCCATCATCAATTATCATGTATATATATAATACATTCCAAACGTCTCATTTTTCTTTTCAATGTACTTGTCTGGGAGAAAATATTAAAATTGAGATAAAAGTGGCGTTCCATCTGCCTCATGAGTATGGTTATAAGGGAGATATAGTCCGCGGAAACTGTTGGTATTCCCTCCGATGTCCGATTCTTCTTGTCCACTCCGTTCGTCCCATTCGAAACGTCTTATTTCTTTTTTGAATTTTTGTGGAAAAGTTCAAAATTGAAATAAAGTGGTGTTCTGCCTCGTGGGTATGGTTTAAGAGGGCAATATAGTCCGCAAAAATTGTTACTCCCTCCGACGTCTCATTCTTCTTGTCCACTCCGTTCGTTCCATTCGAAACGTCTCATTTCTTTTTTGAACACAGTTATTTAGGAAAAAAGATCAAATTTGAAATAAAGTGGCGTTCTGCCTCATGAGTATAGTTAAAAAGGGTGATATATATAGTCCATATAAATTGTTACTCCCTCCGACGCCCCATTCTTCTTGTCCACTTCATTCTTTCCACTCTGAACATCTCCTTTCTTTTGGACGCAATTATTTATGAGAAGGTTAAAATTGAAATAAAGTTGCGCCTTATCTCACTAGTATAGTTAAAAAGGCTATATAGTACACCAACTCATACTCATTAACTTTGTTTTTTTATTCTTTGTGTCGAAAAAAAATAGAATAAGAAGAATGGGATGGGGTGAATCTTTAATTAAGTAAATAGAAATTTCAAATTGAACAACTAAAATTGAAAACTGGGATATTTTAGATGTAACGGGAGATAGCTATCTCAACTATCTTTTTGAAGAGATATAATTTTCATTTTCTACGATTACGTATACTTGGTGGACCCAAAATTTTGTCACCAATATTAATGTACCATACTGTTTATTTTCGATGTGGTCCACATTTGTAAAATCAAAAAAATCTGGTGCATTATGTATACCCATTTTTATGAATCCAAAACCGTTTTAGTATCCATTTGGATATATGTATAGTAAAATGATTGTTTTTAAAATATATATGTGCCAACAAAATTAGTAAGATAGTTATTTTACTATGTTATGGCGAATGGTCAAAATTGCTCTAAATTGAAAAAATATAAAAATAAAGGACACCCAGCCTTAATTAGGATCATTTTCAGGTACAAAAAAATGAGTTGATGTCAAATATTGTACTAGTAAGTTTAACAAATCACCTACCAGTGTTTCCTAAAGGTACTAAAATATCTTTCACTTAGCAAAAAAAAAAAAAAAAAAAAAAAAAAAAAAAAACCAAAACATTTTTTTTTCTCATATAATATGTAGAGGTATGACCGTTATTATCCGACGATATATATTGTAGCCAAATCAAATGTAAACAAAAGAATACATAAATAATGTCTATATTAATGTAGCTAAAATAATTTATTTTATTCGATATATTTTGGTGTTTTTCTTGTATTCTTCATAAAAGCAATCCGATCATCATCTCTCGCTATTATATATAGCCAACAAGTTGACTACTGCAAAGATTCCACAACTTGGCTTCTTCATGTTAGGTTAATTTGTACGCACACAACAAGATACCAAAAATACAAGAATTATTTTATTCTTTATTCCGAGTAACATTTAGATTATTGCTTCACGACAATTGATGGAAATGACATGTAGAGTTGTAGTGTATAGGAAAAATCAAATTAAATTTGTTAGAAAAATTAGGATCGTGGTCAGGGCGTAGCTAAAATTTTACAAATGAACAGATAGAATAATATTTTTATATATGGAAACAAGTTTGAACGGGAAAAACAATATATTTACATATAAAAATATAAAATATAATAACATTATAAAAGAATTGGTCTGGTGGCCGCCAAGGCATGTTCGGGACTCCCGCCAATGATCAGTTCGAACATCTAAAATGAAGCAATCCATCATCAGTTCCTCCAACTAACAGTAGATTAGGTTGAATTATTTTTATCAGTTCTTTCTATCATGCTATGCTAAATAAATGACCCCCTAAAGGGTAGACTAATAAATTTGCGACTAATAAATTTGCCACCTTACCCGGAACAACGCTATTTTGGTCTATTTCAAATTTTTACAATTCCTCTTTTGCTTTCAACTTGTTTTATGTTGAGGCTTGCACCTACAATTGCTCATTAATTGCTTTGAATGAACAAGACCAAAAATGTCATTTTTGGTGATGTGGGATGGTTAATTTGCTGACTCATTTCACTTTTTTTTGTTCAAACCGACATGACAATTCAATATTTCTTGGCTGGAAACAATAGTGATAGAGATTGATTAAAAGTTAGGAAATGTGAATTCCATATTGTTAATTATTTAGTTTCAAAAGTTTGATTGGAAAACATGAAATTAAAGTATATAATAACACTTCCAATTGGCGTTAAAAAGTCTCAGTTGGTAAGACACATCCTCTCTAACCAATAGGTCGGAGATTCGAATAATTTTGCACCGCACATGTGTGGGTTGTAACTAAAAAAATAAAAGAATAAAACCCTCCATATTTGTAGAGTTTATATAAAAAAGAAAATTAAACTCATAGGTTTTTTTCATTGAAGAACATAAAATAAACAAAACACACAAAACGAACGAGTATACGCATATAAAACAAGTTTTAAGGAACCGAAAAAAATAAGAATTATGACATTATCAATCTTAGTCATGACTCATAACATTAAATTGGAAACACCCACATTTTACGAATTGTGCCCCACAATTCTTCAGTATTTCTATTTTCACCCTTCTAATTTTATTTTATTAGCCCTAAACCCTCTGTCTCTATATAGGGAAACAGTGAGGTGCAATGTGCGAATATTTAAATCACACAGAAAAGTAAAAGTTCGAAAACTAGAAAGATTTGAAAGTACAATGCAAACGTGCAATTCAATATGAAATAATAATATGCCAATCCGAATCATAGTGAAAGCAAATGAACACATTTGACAGATACAGTAAAATTAGGTAAATTTAATATCATTGCGTTAAATTATAGCACAAATTAGGTAAACTTACTACAGAAACAGTTCAGATAATGAGTCTTACAAAACTCAACTAGAAATAGACAGACCCTGTAAATGAGTAATATATACTCCTAGAATCGAAAATTATACTAATTCGAGAAGCAACTAAAATACGAGCACAGTCCAAAATGACGAAACCTTTATCAGTCCGTTTGATAGAGTCAGAACCAAAGTATAAGGATAAGTAGGTCGTCGGATGATATATTCAGTGTATATAGGGAAGATCAACGAGATTCGAGTCAGTCGGTTGTGAAGTTCTGTTCATCATTTTCCAGTTTAGGGGAGTGGGGAGTAAAAAAACGATTCGACATTTAGCATTCATGATTCAGACAACATCATTGAAGTAAAAAAAAAAAAAAAAATGAACATACCTTTAGCCAGGTAGCACAAATTGGGAAAACTTCCATCACGAAAAGAATGAATTTCCTTCAGTGGTGAATGGTTTAGTTTAGCGCCTTGTGGAATGCAACCTGCAAAGAAAACAAGTATTTCCTTCAGTGGTGAATGGTTTAGTTTATGCTCCTAAATCGGTTGCTTTGCAGTATCACTTGGATGAATGCAAGAGCTCGAGTTTATGAAAATTGGCCAGATACGATGAATTAAAGTCAACCACCATGTATATATTTTGTACACAGAAAATAATAGCCTCGAGATTCGAGAAGGATTCACATTGCATGGATTTGGCCACTACAAATTATTTTGGACACATACCGAGGTTGATGTCTTCAGCAGCTCCCTTATGGCCATAGTTGCGTAACATGAAGCTGGGAGGGTAAAGCCCAGCTTGAGGGCCGTCTGGCTTTCCTGTGCCTCAGAGGCACCTAAAGATTCATCAGTTTGTATATCACTTTTTACACCTGCTGATAGCTCAGTCTCATTGTTACAGTTTTCTGCCTCCGATCTGGAATCATTAAGGTTTTCCCTTTCAGTCGACTTGGCAATAATGTCCAAATCTGTCAATGCCAGAGGTAGATTTGGATCTGTGTACTTGATCAATTCCCTGCAGAGTAAGTACAGAAATTTCAAGATTGAAGAAGATCGTCAGCTCTATCAAAAGAGTGTAGTCAATAGTCGAGAATACCACACAAAATCCTTAGGCTTTTGAAACACCCGCCTATATGCTCCAGTCATATTGGTCAACGAAAATTCCCTACAAGCAGCAAGCACTGTGGAATGGTGAAAGCATCCTCGAAAGCTAAATAAAAATCAAGAACAGCAAGGTACTACAGAAAAATTTAAATATGTGTTTTGGTGGGTATAGGTTGCAGAAAGGAGTGAAGAGAATCAGTGAAGTTTAAATCAAATAGCAGTAAAGATAACTTTTGAGACAATAGAACAGAAATGATCGAATTATATTGCTGACAATTGAATTGTTTAGTGTCTGAAGGACACCGATATACAACTTGAATGAAATTCAATGCTTAAAATAATGTGAATAACTCACTTTGAATTGTGTGTACACTCGGTCAAACTGATACCATCCTGACACGCAAGCACGTTGAGATTTGTGAGAAAATGCATATGAGAATCATGAGAAGCCTAATTTGTCATAATTTCATCTCATCTCACGCTCACTTACATACAAACAAACGTTTACATATGAATTATATTGAAAGGATTAAAAGTAAAAAAAAAATATACCTTTTTAGCCAAGTCATGATAGATTTTTCCAATCTCATTCGATGGATAAGATACCCGTGACCTGTTGGATGCGTTAAAGAAGTGTAAGGCAACTATATATTTCACACTTCGTAATTGGGGAATTTTTCACGTGATTGAGTAAAGAGCGTTAAAGATTTCTAGGTTGCAGCCAAACTTTACCCAGGTAAAGGAAGGACAATATCTTCGATAGAATACTTCTCAGCAGCAATATCCTCTTCACTTATAACCTGTACATAAGAAGGAAGTAACACAGATTCTCTATGAAGATGATATGCATCTAAATATTGATTATGCAAAACTGAAATAAAAAGGATCTCCACTTCTGCTGAACATACCGAACGAAAATAACAAATGAAACATCAACATGTTCCGTGCATGTGTAGTCATGTTTATTAATTTTAGTTTGAAATATCCATTAAGAGATGGCTTAGAAACACTTGCAGAACAGTACCTTAACAGATGCATTTTTCACTTCAGAAAGATCAGTCACCGGTATGTCCTCAAGATCGCAATCAATGTGTGTATCATCACCACCATCATCTTCACACTCCAAAAGAGGTGTTATTGTTTCTTTGTCAGTCTCTTCATCTTTGCAGTATACTAAATCGCCCAACACAACCTGGTGAAACCCTACATTTGTTTTATATAGACAACTTATTAAATCACCCTACCGAAAGAAATAACAGAAAACTCTAAAGTCTACATACCATAATTTTGTACTCTCATACTTGCTGCATGGTTCCATAAATAGCTCTGATAACTATGCACAAACCTGAAAGTTGAAGACACGTATCAATAAATGCAAGTAATGGGATTTAATTATAAAATGTGTTAACACTACAAGTCTACGATACTTGAACAAGTACATAGCCATCAGTTTTCTTACAATAACTTAACATGGATATCTAAACACAAAGAACATATGAGTTTTATCTAATTAATTAATCCTGACACTAGTTAACACATCTAAGTGTCTTTCAAGCAAGCAGAGTCAATATTATAAATTACGATAGTGACAAAGGCAAAGGCAGGTAGACAATAAGAAAAAATGAAGCCTGTGATAATATTACTTACATCATTCTCAGCGTCCTAGGTATTGCCAACAAAGCTTGCAAGTAATTTCCAGGACACTTTTGGAAGCATTGCAGCTGAATATCCAGAAAATGAAGTCGTTTGTCATGAACATGATACAGACTCAAACCATAAAAATACGGTATAAATGGATAATACAGGACTTACAATAGCACGTTCCGCAACAAGATATCGCGGTAACTGCCTTAATGTCCCCTCAATGTCACCACTCTCCTTGTAATATTCTCTTATATGTCTTGTGGCATCCTTCTGTGATCAAATATCTTGGTCAAGAAGAAACAGCAACAATTTTTAACAAGGAGATTGTTTTCCAAGAAATCTGAACATCTGCACAGCAATTTTCCCCAAAAAAATAAAAAACATGTGAACAATGCAAAAGGATATCTCCTTCTCGCGGCTCCAGAACCATGCTTACAGCAGTTTTCCATTCTCCTCGCAGTAATGCAGCTCCAATGAGATGAGTTGCTATAGAACTGCTTCCAAAGCGCTGAAAGCACCAAGTAACATGGTCAATTTTTTGCAGAAAGAAAGTGTTTTCAACTTCATGCAGAACAAACATTATCCATGGTAAAAAGTTGATAGTGTAAGTCAGAGATATAAACGGGCATATTTGAGATCTCAAGGGAAGCTAACTTAATCTAAATGGTTTAACTATATGCACAGAATTCAACTTTAAAACAGGAGGGTATACTTCAATCCATTAAATAACCTGCAAACCAAAATAGTTGATAAATCCATTGTTCCCTAAGGCAGTAGCAGCTTTTCTGATAATATCTTCATTCTCAGCGCTGATGCTTCTGCACATAAGGACACACTGAATTGTAGATTAAATATGCATAAGCGCATAGTGTATAACAGAATCAGTATCTTGACATTTCACATCTTCCAAGACGATCACCTTAATGTAATTGTGAATCTATTTCCTTGGAGTTGCCCAAGAACAAGTCCTTCATTAACATGGCTAGAAACAAAGATAAGTCATTATAATGGTACAAAATGATATTCCGCAACATACATTGCAAGTCATGCTCTTACCAGAAATTTCCAACTTTAATACCAATCAATCTCTGATTAAGTGCAGCTAACTTACTTGCCCGCTGCTTGAAAACAGTAACCTAAATGCAAAGACAAATCAAAGCAAAGATGAAATAAGAATTATGTAAAATATCTTGAGACCTTAACAAGACAATAGTAATGGAACAAAGAAAGTCAAGCCGCTCTATATCCTCTCTATATATCAACCAGTATCATCTTCAGAAATCCAAATTTTAGGTTTTTCCATACATAAAATTATTGTTTTCTATCATTTTCATCAGAATAGACCCAAGCTTTATTTTTAGGAGTTGTACACTGTGAGAATAATTCGAACATTGATAATTACCTGTGGTATCAAGTATTACATTTCATCTTAACATAACTGAGAATTTATTATATCTATATATGACCATAAAAGGATTTGTTGAACTAAAGAGCTCAACCTGTAGAAATTCCATCACCAGCATCCAGAATTCAGTTAAAATGTTTGGTTTTTTGGTTGAGCCATAGAGGGGAATGGGAGTGGGGGGTCAATAGAAAACAAATTCCTTAGAACTTATAGTAGAAAGAATGAACTAAATTACCCTCTGAGTGGATACTGAACGTTTATCCTTTGTGCCAGCAAAACCAAATGACCTGGGCTGCCAAACAAGGAATAGGAAGAAATAATAATTCAGGTTATACATCATAGGAAGCAGAAATGTAAGAGAAATGAAATAGATGGTGACTAAGTGGTGAAGCAACTACTCAGTACAGCAACTTCCAGATCACATAGTAAATGTTTGAAGTACCTTACTGCCAAGCATCTTTGCAAGGAGTCCTAGGGCCTCCTGTGTATCCTTGTTCTCCTTGTAAAGATGAAACCTGTGAATATAAGAACAGGTTTAAAGAGCTTAAAGAACAGTTTTGTTAAGGATTTTGAGATGCAAAAGCAAGAAAAGGATAATAAATTGGATAGAGGAGGCATCACCTAAGAAATTTGCCAAGGTTGTCTGGCCAACTACTATCTGACCCTCTAGCATCATACGGTTTATCATCTCGGTCTTTTCTTTTCCTGGAGTTCCTCCCCCTGCCACTATTACCTCCTGAATTCAATCGCACGCGAATACACTTTGACGAAGAATCAGACCCATCCACTGTATCAGTAACAAGGAATTTCATTCTCTCCTTGAAAAAGTTATGAACAGCCTGAAAAAGTCATGCGTTGGTGAACAAGAAAGAATGACATATCAATCTAAGAAGTACTGAACTCAGCAGAATTTGTTCATCATACAGTTCGATGAGATTTGTCAGAGCTCGGAGAAAGGAGAACAGATTCGCCATTGTTAGTGACTCCTGAAACAACTTGATCAATGAGTGTTTTCAATTTCTCAACATCAGAATCACCAGCAAGAGCTCTGAATGATTCTATCTCTTGGGTATAATCTCTATCCTGTAAATCAGCTGTTTTTTCTTTCTTTTCCACGGCAATCTATCGGATTTCGGAACAAAAGTATGAGTCAGTATACTGCATAATATTCCACACATGCTTTCTCGTGAAATAACAAAGAACTAACTGCACACCTCCACGGGAGCGTCCAGCGTAGTTAAGTGAACGACATTTCCATCCAAACTCACTTCATTTACAATAAAATCTGAATATCTGAAAAGGAGCAAAAAAGTAAGTGCTTATTATACCATATTTATAACAATTATATACTTTTCATTGCTCCACAGCAATCAATACCACAACTATAATCAATATTATTGCCGATTACTGCTCCAACTCATCTTCTAACCGACACATTGTAGAGCATTACGCCGTGAACATGCAATGCGATGCTAAAGTGCATTTGAAGTGTAATAATTTCAACAAAATAGTATAACTGGATGATTTCTAAGCCATTGAGCACCACTAAATGAAAAATCATACCATATTTACATAATTATATTCTTTTCACTGTTTCGGAGCAATCAATACCATAACATAATCAATATAATTGCCGATTACTGCTCCTACTCATCTTCTAAACAACACATTGTAGAACCTTACGCCGTGAACATGCAATGCGATGCTAAAGCGCATTTGAAGTGTAACAATTTCGATTTAAAAAAACAAATTAACGAATGAGAAAAACAAGGTTAAACCTCTGCTTGAGAATTCCGCGGAAGCCGGGGAGCTGAGAGATGTAGCAGAGGATCCCAACTTGGGATTCTTCGACGGAAGTCATGGCTGTTTCCGGCCGGCGGGAGAAGGGTTTTAGAAATGGGTGGAATTTGGGGAAGGGTTTAGTGTTTTTCAGTGATGTTATAATCTGCCTTCTTAGCATTTAGCGGTTACTGAGTGAGTGGGATTTTCGAAATACTATAAATAGTCATTTTCAAAATTAAGGTATATTATAGGATTAACTTCAACCTAATTCCATCTCTAATTAGTGTAGATTACTTGAGTTTAATTCTACTTCTATAACTTCTAAGAAATTTTAGTTTTCAATAAAGTACTAAGATATACAAAATAATACCTCATCCTTCTACCAAAAATGTGGCATTTTGGTGAATGACATATATTTTTAAAAAAATAATACCTCATCCCACCATGTTGACTTATAAAAAATGAATGTGGAGAAAGTGTGAGTTATATATGATTTATTAATAAATAATGAGGACAATAGAGTCAAATTAAATACCAAAGATTAATTATAAACCCGATAAATTGATGAATTTTAATTAATAAATTTTAATTTATTAATACTAAAATTTAAAAAAAAAATGAAAATGGGATACCAAAAATGAAATAGAGAATTTCTCTATCATTATCAATATGACAATATCCATTGTATTTGTATCTATCAATAATGCTCTTCCATTCCAACTAAACAAAAATACATTTTAACTGCAAAATCCCATAATTTGAGACCAGACGATTTGGCTATCAACTATGTCACATATGTTTTTCTATTGTCTAATCTATCAAAACAATATATTTTTTTTATGTAAATATAGAATTGGGGTATAATTAATTTTGTGGAGCGTTGGGCGTAGGTGCGCCTGCAGCAGCCTCTTCATGCATCGCAAATGCTGCTTGTACTGCTTTTGGATCAACCTCATGTTGCCCATCGCGGCTCACCAACACCTCTCCCGTCGGTTGAGAAAATGGCCCTATTTTATTTTCACATCATTATTATTAGACGAAATGCATCAAAATAATCATTCTTGTATAATAAAATAAAAAATATCCGTTAATATAAAAAAGATAATAATAAAAAAAAAATCAACTCAAAAAAAAATCAACTAGAATTCGCACCCGTATGATGCATGGAAATATTGTAGATTTAGGTTTTTATATAAAATTATAATAGAAAAATTAAATTATAATGAAAAATATAATTTCTTTAAAAATAATCATTAACATCTCATAATTCATTAATTAAAAAGACAAATCAAGGAGAACAATTCATTATGCTTTTTTATTCTTAATATTTTTTTATAATTTTATTTTCATAATATTTGTATAGTTTGACAATAATATTTCAAAGCATTACAATGTTATTTTATAATCAAACTTGAAAATTCAATCACAAAAAATACTCATTCCATTCCCTTATAGTATATCTTTCTATTTTATCTTTTTAGTAAGTCCCTTATAATTGAATTTAATTATTAGCTAGTTAAATAATTGGCCTCCGGTACAATATATGGATACTTAGTAATATATTAATAGACTAAACGTGAAATGATATAGGTAACTAAAAGCATTTTTAATTACTTAGGTGTGGGAAGTATTTCTCTTAATATAATAAATGAATTTAAAAACCAACTTTCAAATTAAAATGATAATAATTTTCTCACTTGACATTAATTTACTATATATATCATATATCAGGAAAAAAAATATTTAATTCAACTTAATATGTAAATTAATATTTTTTATTAATCAAATTATTCTAATTTTTAAATAGAGAAAGAAAGTGAAGAAAAAGAAAAAAAAAAACTGAAAATTAGCTCTCCACTCTCTCCATACCGTACGTACAAAAAAACTGTATATAGTATATTTTTATTTTATATCAGCAATGAAATTATTTGATTTTTTTAATAAAGAAAAGAAAGAGGAAAAGATAAAAATTGAAGAGGAAAATTAACTGACGCATAATGCGCCCAATAGAATGTGTGAAGCAGTTTTGGATATCCAATTTAATCATTTATTTTCAAATTATGTAGAACCTTAATCTTCAACATTATTGCAAAATTTCCCCTAAAATTGACTTCCTTTAAACGATAATAATTTTTTATTTTTTATTAATATTTTATATATTATAATCAAATTAAAGCTTTTCTCATGACCGTGAATTTGATATGCATATTATATAATTTATTATTAACTATATTGGATGATTTTTGAGAAAAAAAAGAAGATAAAGATTAGGGAATAAATGGAAAAAAAAATTGAAAAAATAAACTATAGCATCCTCTTTGCTACACACGATTATTTCGAAAGAAGAAGAAAAACTGCCGTCTTTCTCACTCTACTACACGCACAAAATAAATGGAACAAAAGAAACTACCTTCTTGATATATTTTTGCCTTTAATTTTAATTATAATTACAAAATTGTCACTAAAATTAATTTCAAATTGATTTGAAATCTTAAACTCTATTATTATATATATAATAGCTTTTAAAAATTTTATTTTAATAGTTAACTTCAGGGTGGGTATCTGGTAAAAACCATCCTTATTCTAGGAATCTAAAAACCAAGGTTTAAAAACATAGAGTAATACTAATAAAAGCATTATATTATACGTTTAAAAGTATAAGAATCAATGAAAACATTGTTTTATACATCAAAAAGTCAATCAGGACTATCCATTAATCAAGATCAATAACCTAAATTAATTCCTAGGTAGGGTTTCTATTTTTAATCCCCTCCTATTAACTCCATATACATATATTGTTCAATGGTTATAAAGCAGACAACCACCGAATTTGGTGATAGTAGAAGCATTTAATTTGATGGAGAGATAGTATATAAGTATATAGTATTATATTGTTGATCTAATTCTATCTCGTTTTGTTTTTTTATCAGGTAAAGAGCGGTGCGTGGGAGGAGAAAACGTCATAGATTTAATTATTGTTTCGCGGTGGACAAATTTCATAAATGTCGTTGACAGTTTTAGAGGAGTAATGATTGTGTGTTGAGGTAACATAATAAAAATAGATGGCATTAATTTACAAAGGCTGGTCCTCGTATATCTGAACAGTTATGGAAGATTGAGCTTAATTTGCAGAGCTCAACTCCCTACCAAAATAACACAAACCTAACCATATTTTTAACCCCGAATTGGATTGTATCGCTACTGCGGGCTGTCAATTTTGGACTTTTCTGAATCATTATTTAATTTAATAATCTAATGATTGACTTGGATTTTTCGAACATATTTAACAGGAACGACGTGCATAATTATTGGATTTAGTTAACTTATCCGTCCCTCGTCCATATCTAAAGTATATATATAGGTCATGTCCCGATATTAAGTAACCAGTCTTGAAATAAAAGTATCTATATTATTATAAGGGAAGATTAATGATAAGTGAAAGAGAAGAGAAGCGAACAACATTATAGACATGATATGAAAAGGGTACAACAATATTGTAGTTGTAGACATATGAAAGTATACTAGTATTAGATTACATTTTACATACTTGGGCCGAGAAAGAAATCTTTAGACATCATTTTCTAAAGCTTCACACAAGACTTGCCAGTTAAGACAAGCGGAGGCCCAATTTAGGTTCTCACTCCAATTCCCCAATAAGCCCACCATAGAAAGGGAGAAAATGGACAACCAAAGTGTTTCGTAATTCGTGGTGATTCTACTCATAGCCCCTTTTTCACTTTTAATAGCCTCCTTTTTTAAAAAAATAATAAAATTAATAGCAAATATACTATTTTTTGCCCTCCAAATTATATTTCTATTAAATCCTCATAGCCCTACAGTCATCGTAGACAGGAGGCCAAAAATATGCACCCTAAAATTTGGAGAGAGAAAAAGGTAAACATCGTTGCATTTGAACAAAAATTATTCCAGGAAGCGAAAAAGAAGAAACCGAATTACCAATTCTCATAAGTCGAAGTTCGTTTCTTCATTGATTAATGGCTAGAAGTTACGGACCACCTTTTCTCCCTCTTCATAAATCGTCAACCATTTTGGGTGTGTTGAAATAGAATTGGCCTAGGAGTTTTAGCAGACCATGTCTCCATTAGTGCATTTTAGAGTGTAGGGATTTTCTTAGGATAATGGGTCTTAGAGTGCTTATGAGTGCATCGAACGCCTTAACAAATAACCAATGGACACTCTTCAATATACATGATGTTATTCTTTGAATTGAATCCTCAAATTGAATAACTTAAAAAACATCTATTGTGATAGCTAATTATATGAACTCAAATAGTCAAATGTCTGTAAGAATGTACTTTGGTGGTTATAAGGGTAAAATTGTAATATAGAAATAAGTATTTTCATTGTATTTTAATTTAGTGCTATGGAAAGTAAATATAGAATTACCTAAGACTATTTAATGTGGATTCGGTATTTAAGCCAAAGCGCGTTACAATTAAAATTTGCTATTTTGATATATTGAATCTTAATTTATTATACATTTTGAGACTTATTATTAGCTCCAGTTACCATAAGAAAAAACTTATAGAAATATAGTAAAAGAAAGAGCGAATAGTAGAAAAATGAAGGGTGGTGGGTTTATTTGAAAAAGTAAAGAAAATGGTGGTTTAGGCTTCCCAGCCTCTGAGGAGCGTGGCTCTGGCGACACGGTTGACTCCCAAGCTGAAGGCTCCCATCCGCAGATCGCAGTTGTGAGTGTTGCACATCTCCTTGACGTCAGCAAATCCCCTGTTCATGTAGTTGTTGAGCTCGGCGTTGACCTTCTCCTCATCCCACATGAACCCCTGTATGTTCTGCACCCACTCGAAGTAGCTCACAGTCACCCCACCTGAGTTTGAGTATATGTCCGGCAGCACCACCACCCCCTTCTTCCCCAGTATCTCGTCAGCCTCCGGATCAGTCGGGTGGTTGGCTGCCTCGATTATGAACTTGGCCTTTATCTCCCGAGCATTCTCCTTGTTTATCACCCCTCCCAGCGCCGCCGGGATGAGGATGTCGCACTCCTCCGTGAGGATGGAGTCCGGCTGGATGGCGTCCCCGCCGCTGAACCCCTTCACCCCTCTGTTCTCCGCCACGTGTTCGACCAGCCTCGCCACGTCCAGCCCCTTGCTGTTCTTTATGGCTCCCGTGATGTCGCTCACCGCCACCACGATCCCTCCCTTCTGGCTTATCAGCTGCGCCGCCCACGACCCCACATTCCCGAACCCCTGCACCACCACGCGCTGCCCCGCAATGCCCTTTCCGTACTCCTTCAGTAGCGCCTCCGTGGCGAAGAGCACCCCCCTCCCCGTCGCCGCGTCTCTCCCCAGGGATCCCCCGAGGTCGATGGGCTTCCCCGTCACCACTGCGGGGGAGTAACCGTGGAACTTGGAGTACTCGTCCAGTATCCACGCCATTGTCTGGGGCCCTGTGCCCATGTCCGGGGCTGGGACATCAGTGTGGACGCCGATCAGGTCGTGGATCTTCTGGGTGAACACTCGGGTCAGCCTCTCCAGCTCCGAGATGCTCAGCTCTGAAGGGTTGCATCCGATGCCTCCCTTCGCGCCTCCGTACGGGATGTTGGCCACCGCGGTCTTCCACGTCATCAGTTGTGCCAGAGCATTCACCTCGTCGGGCTCTACCTCCGGGTGGTATCGGATCCCGCCCTTCATGGGGCCCCGGGAGTTGTCGTGCTGCACCCGGAATCCCACAAAAGATGCCAGGCTCCCGTCGTCTTTTGGAATCGTGCATTCCACCTGCATTTCCCTCCCTCCAATTAGCATCTAATTCATTACAACCACTGCATATAATCATATTCATATTCACCTTGATTTCTCTGAAAGGGATGAGTAGACTCTGCTCCAGCTTCGAGTCCAGCCCCAGCAGCCGAGCCGCCAGCTTGAAGTTTCTGTTGGTTGCAGCTAACGCATTCATGTTTGATATTTCTTTCTCTAACTTACCCACCAAGAAGAAGAAGAAGAAGAAGAAAGATTTAATTGTGAGAGTGAGACGCGAATTAATTATAACATATAATGTCCCATATATATAGCACAGCTGCTGAATCCAAATATTGCAAAAAAGAAGAAAAAACTCGGATGTGATATGCCATTGCCAGTTGCCACGTCTCGTCATCACCTACTCATGGTCTTATCCGTGAAATAATACGACTAGTATATACTTGATTTAATTTTAAAACTGTTTGGGTGGCATAATTAAAAATATGGTGGATGTTTGCATAACAATCACATGGTCAACCACCTATATAGGGAAGAGGGGCAACTTGATTTGAAAAATTAATAAGATGCCTCCGAATTCCAATGCGCAGGTTCGGGGTATTGTGATCCACGAGAATGCTTAGAAAATTCAAAATGTTGTGAATGGTCAACTCTGGAGGTCTATGTCTATCTCATCCACCTAGCTACTCTTACGTACGTAACTATTGTAATGTAAAATACATATGAGCATAATTCCTAGATTTAATCTAATGTTCATATCTCTTCCGGCTTTACATGTGTTTTTAATATGCTACATGTGCTCATACTCTCCGATATTAATCCATCATTCAAAGCACACACCAATAAGAAATGCACGTCATCTCCGATATTGTTACAGTCCAACAACTATTAACTAAAACACGTGTTTTGCGCTATGTGTTTTTGGAAAAGAAAAGAAAAGTAAATTAATGCATGTATATAACACGATACTTGGTTTTTGCAAAAATTATTGTCCATGCAAAAGAAAAAAAAAAAAAACAGAGAAATTCAGACAGATAAGATATTTTAATACATAGGGATACAAGTAACAGAGCAACATGCATGAACTCAACAGTAATTAGTCAATGGTTCCAATTTGTAAACTAATTAAGAAAATAGAATGAGTTGGATGGCCTATGTAATATAGGAGTAATATATAGAGTCAACATTTAGAATTTTAGAAGAAAATTAATTGGACAAACAAGTGCGAGTAAATGAGGCCAGGGTAACAGAAACAGATCATACCTTGATCAAAATTAGTGAAAGGGGTGAAATGAAATGAGATGAGAGCTAGCTAGGTGTGGCGAATCCAAAGACATGGGAGGCCCATATATATACACATGAAGTTGGGTGTGGGTGGAAAACAATACTAGCTAGTACGATGATGCTAACAATTTGTGACACTCATGTAAATATGCCAATTATTCCAAAGAGGAGAATATATATAGGAAGAAGTGAATGTGATTCCAATTCTGCTTGCCCGCCTAACTAGCTACTATATACAGTATGCAGCAATTAATTGCCACCTTCTTTTAATTAATTAGCTATATATAATTTAGTGACTTCATAGATCAGCAGCTTACAAAAGTAAAAGGTACGTGGAATCCCCGACTTTTTGTTTCTCCCTCTCAGACGAATTAATTAGTAAGTGATTCTGACGCGATCTCCACCCTCTCTTAATACGTACTGCTTCTCATACTCATTTCTTTTACATATATAAATTACTACCCAAATTTATAAGATTCCAACTTCCATGGCTTACACAATTATATCCTTATGCGCATGTGTCTCTTTGAGGATTTTATTCTATTTCTTTATGCATTGATTCCATTTGCCTTAACTTGCACCTGAAGCTCTCATTCATGACACACACAAAATCACTAACATCACATTCACTATATATCTCTTTTTTCTGATATAAATTACTATATATATATGAAGTACTATTTCTTTTGTGACAGCAGTACCACGACAAGATTGAAGATGATATGAGTGCCATTATCCTCTACTTAATTTACTTGTGCAACCATCGATCAATAGAAATGGCATCATATGTACATCGCAACATAATAATTTTTAATTGAATTTGCTTAATTACACCAACACATATATTGTAGCTTTTTATGATGAACCGAAGATGTCATCGATCAATAGATGCTGATCAAGAAGGGCAATCAAAGGGAATCCAAAATCCTTCAGCAGTATATATCACATACCGAATAAATTCGATATATTTGATGAAATTAATTAATTCGAATATAATTATGTGATTGACTTGACCTTCTTCATTCAAGATTGTGATCATCTGTCCCCAATTCTTTGTATGTCACCGTGTATCTCTATTAATTTAATTATTTTTAATAATAAAAAAAATTGTAGAATAAAAAGTTATTATTACATAATACATCATGATTAATATTTATAATAAAAAAATTAAATTTTAAAAAATAATATACCATGATTTTGGAATAATAAACAAAAATAAATATTCCAAAACCTCATGATATATTATGTAAAAATAAATTTTTATTCTACAAAAAAGTTATTAAAAATAGTGAAATTAATAGTGGTACGTGATGCTACACGGTGATAAAAAAGAATTAGGGAAAAATGATCCCCATCCAATTCATTAAAGTCTCAAACTGAATTTAATTGCGCTAATTAGCTACGCCTACATAGGTATGATATGGCCCATCATCGTAATGCTTAATTTAAGAAAGCCTCGAGTAAAATATCTAAAAGATTATAAAAAGTTGGCATGCACCCATGACATTATCCTCAATATCATCCCAAAAATGTGATAATGAGTGCTCTCTACAGAATCTTTACTTATATGGAATCCTCCTCAGAATCTTTGGAATCCAACATTACAACCATCAAAGAGTTCCTTTAATAAGTTATGACTATTATTTTTTCCATCTTGACATACATTACATCAACATTAGTTGTCAGAATTAGAATCCATTAGTAGATCTTGATAATGTTTTATTTCTCCACACCCCTTTAGCTCGGCCAATACCCAAAGGATGTAGGTTTGATGTGCAGAATGATTTACAATTCTTAGAATCCAAAGAGTCTATATTGTTTAATATAAATCGTAATATTTCAATTTCAATGCATATAATAAAAACCCTTTTATATGATATATTTTTATTTTATATGTAGTCTTATACATATACTTTTTGAAGGAATGTATTCTTATATTTTAGTTTCTCTATAATTGCGAATATCCCCCTTAAAAGACCTTTAATTAATAATATGATGAAAATATGACAACTGTGTAATGACGGGACCATTTTAGCATTAAATGGGACCGCTGGCAAGTCAGGACCAATTGAGGAAATGCCCAATTCCATGCCACCAAATTTACAATTTTGACTAGGGGTGGTAAACAGAATGGTACAGGTTAATCAGTACCTAAAATCGGTTAACAGGTACCGGAAAAAGCAATTTTGATAATATCGGTACTGTACCGGATACTTTAATCGGTTCGACCGGTACGGTACCGGTTTGGTACCAGTTTTCTTTATAATATATATGGGTTGGTTATATGGAAAATCACCCTTAAAATGAAGAACGGAGAACACATGCATTTAACGTAGAAACCAGGTGCATTTTCAATGTAAATAACCTGCACGGAAAAAAAAATAAAAAAAACGCCCCCTCTAGGATTCGAACTCAGACATGCATTTATCAACCAAAGAAGATGCATCCACCGTTGATTTCATGATCTAAGGGCTGAAAATGGTTCTCCGTTCTCCATATAAAATGTGGTTCTCATTTGAACCTCTTCCTATATATTAGGATCAAATAAAAATTTAAATTAGTGTAGAAATTTAGTACTAATCCAATCAGTCCAATTAGGCCATCTTTATCAGCAACCATTTCAACCAACCAACCATTCAACTTTTTCAATATTTAATTAATTTTTCTCCCTGTAACCCAACCAATATGTATTTTTGATGATTTATCAATGACCACTCCAACTATACAACCATATTAATTTTTATATTATAATCCCTCCGTCCTATAAAAATAGGCACAATTAGGAATGACACGGGTTTTAAGAAAATATTGGTAAAGTTATTTGGAATGGATAAAATATTGGTAAAGTTATTGTGACTCGTGAGTGGAGAAAGAGACCCATATTAGTTATAGTGTCAATGGGTAATAAGGATTATTTAAAATAAAGTGGTGGGATATGATTTGTAAAAAAATTAAAAAGAAAGAATAAAATATTATGGGAAAGTTTCCATAAATGGATTGAGACTAATTTTGCAGGACGACCAAAAAAGGAAATATGAGACTATTTTTACAGGACTCATGGAGTATTATTTAAGTTATTCTTAACCAAATTTTGATTTAAATAGATAAAAGCAACATAAAAAATACATAAACTTTTATTACAATTGTAAAAATTATACTTTTGATGTTACATGTATAGATCATGAGAAAATTGTAGTGTATAATTAAGACAAATTGGTGTCTTTTTAAAATAATGAAAAAAAATATTACTCCCTTCGTCCACCATGAGTATATCTATTGATGAACATCACGGGTTTTAAAGAAAGAGACACATTTATGTTAGGTCCGCCTAATTAATATATAAATAATGAGACCGACAATAATAATAGGGGGCGACAAAAAACAAACGGCTCCGCCTTTGGCTTCGATAAGTAATACTCCCTCCGTCCACGAAGATAATGCACTTTTTGCCATTTTGGGACGTCCACAAAGATTATGCACTCCTATTTTTGGACATGGTCCCACACTCTATTCTACTTTATTACCCATATTTTAATATTTATTTACACTACTTTTATACTTTTCAATAACTTTATGTGGGATCCATTATCCACTAACAATACTTTTACATTTAACAATACTTTTTTATGGGACCCATACTCTACTACAACTAAAGTCAACTACATTTTATTAAAACCCTCACCGGATCAAACGATGCATTATCTTTGTGGACGGAGGGAATATATAATATAATATAATAGATAAAGGCGTTGTGGTGCCAGGCTGGAATTTCACTCGTTATTATCTGTTCGAGAGATACTAAACTGTCTTCTATAAATACTTTAAACTATTTTGGAACAAAATATATGCATTTACACAGATACATACAATCATTATATCGACCTTTTCTTGCTTCAATTCTCTCCATATTTATCTTCTTCATCTTCTAACAACTTGCACAACAATCTTCGGGTTTTGGAATAACTTCTCATTCATATTTTTGCTTCATCACTTTTTCGTAAAAGGTAAACCCTCCTTCCCCACTCTCTCCTTCCGCGTAATTGCTGTTCAATTCGACCCATAATTTTCAGTATCCATTTCGTTGTAGTGTGGATTTTGGGATAATTCTGTCGGTTTGCAATGAATGCTCTTTCCCTACAGTTATTCAATTGAGTTGTGAGTTTTGGTGTGTGTTCCCCCCCTAATGAGATAGAAATTGAGTTTGCTCTGTTGTTTTGATTTGGGTGGTGTAGTTAGGTTAGAGCGCTGCGTTATTTGTTTCTGTTTCTGGCCTGAAATTGAACGACGAGCAGATGGGCGAAGGCAGGGATTTTGTTCAATGGCTTGGTGAAGATATGTCAGTGAAGATCCTTATGTGTTTGGACGACCCTTGTGATCTTGTTCGAACGAGTACGGTTTCGCGGTCCTGGCGTGAGTTTGGTGAGTTCGCTTTCGTCAATTCTGATATTGATTGTTGTCTAGCGACAATTTGCTTTAGAACTTAATGAATTTTGTATTGTATTTATTCGTTTCGTTTCCTTACAAGGGAATTGCCAGAATACTTATGCTTTCCAGTGAGCTTGATTTTGCTGCAGTGATTGCTAATGGCCTATGTAAGAAACTTTGTTTAAGGAAGTGTCCCGAAGCGTCTAGATTTACCGGTGTTGTTATAACTAGAGACTTAGTCGAACCTATGAAAACTGGTGTGGAAGGTTCTGGTGAATGGGCTTGTCTGGAGAGGGAGCACAGAGTGTATGCATCCTTAGTTAGAGATCTTATCACTTCCGGCAGAGAAAATTGCATAACAGACGGCATCTGTGCGTCTAGTACGGATAACTATCCAGATGAAAGCATCAAGAATACCTTGGAACCGAGCGATAGAATTGGCCACAGGGCCTCGTATTGGTCGAGCAAGGGTGCAACTGATCCCTCTGCTTCAGAGACATTGATCTACAAACTGGCTTCGCAGCTGTGTCTGATCTCCGAGTTACATTTACATCCATTTCAAGGTAGTTCTAGACTATTTTTTTACTTTCAGTTCTTGATCCATTTTTTGCCTCTGTCTGATAGCTTAAATTTCTTTGAACAGCATATTTTCAGTTTGGCTTCCCCATATATTCACCCAAAGCTGTGAGGTTTCATATGGGATATTCCAAAGAGCCTCTGGATGTAGGCGATGAAGAAAAGGATGAGTTCAAAGAGGTCATAGAATACCATGATGAGATGTTTGTCTGGACGTATAGCTCTCCAGAATTCCCTGTGGTTCAGGTAACTTTCTTGGGGACTTCTTTGATTTTGCTCTTGTTTCGTCAGAATTGTCAGGAAAGGACTTGTTTGATTTCACTTGAAAAGTCATAGATATTCTTCAGTGTTGATGAGCCTAGTTTCCTTTTTCTTTCAAGCTTTTGGATGAAAATCCTTTTGTCACATTAAGGAAGTTAGTATGTAAATCTGTTTAGGAATGTCCTAGTGGCCTTTGGCAGCATGAAGTTTCTAATGTGAGTTGTTTATCTGTTGTGCTATCTTGACTGGTTTTTAGTTTTGTTTTTTATTATAATTATTAGTATTTTGATGTTTGGAATTTGTAACGCTAGCCTGATTCGTTGATGGATTGTAGGAAAATCACTTGCAAAAGTTGAAGCTTCCCAAACCCATTCTTTGCATCGGAGAAATCCTTAAAGTGGAGCTGTTGGGCAGAGTGCAGACTCAAGAAATGGACGGGTTATACTATATATGGTAAAGCTATACTTTCCTTGAATAATCACCACCTAAGACTGCTCTATAGATTAGAAATTAGTATCACATGCCAGATTTCCTTTGTAGGAGGATGCATATTCATTCCATAAACAGCATGTCTGAAAATTGTTTATTGTGTCGCAGCATCAATCATGTTCAAGTTATTGGTCGACCACTCTCCCCTGTGTTTGACGTGGAAATGATTGATGGAGGAAAATGCACCCTCAAGTACAACCCTGTTAAGAGATTCAAATTTTCGCCTATAGAAATCGCAGAAGCAGAGTCCAGCAGCCGATCACATTTTCACAGGTTCAGTGAAAGCATTAGGACTTGGGAGCAACTAATCCTGAACACGTTCCGTGGTGCTGGACCTCTGGTGATAGACGATTACGACTCTGATTATGAGTACCTAAATTAGCCACAGTTTTCTCGGGCGATACCATCTATCCTCGTATGCTTTTGTTTTTGTGTCCCATATACTCTCTTTGAGGTTCACTAACATCTTTTGCTGCTTCCATTCGAGTTTTTCCCTGAAAGAGGAAAAAATTTGTTTCAGGTAGTGCTTGATCTGATGTTTCGACACGAATGTTTCAAAATAGGACATATATACTAAGGAATTTTTATACTTCTGTTAGTTGTGAACCTTTTAAGAAAAATACTTGAATCGGATCAATGAATATCCTACAAATTTATACATTTGATTTGGTTGTGAGTTGGATTCTGATATTACTATAACTAAATGCTAGGTTAAGCATGCATATGCATATCCAGACCATAAATACCATATCTAACTCTCAATGCATCTATGTTATAAACATAAGATTCGACCTCACATCTGTTGAAGTTACTCGAGCAAGCATCATAAAATCAACTCACTAAAATTATCTCAGTAAATTTGTCATAAGAGTGAGGGCTTTGGGTCAAAAATATTAATATTTTATTATTATGTTGCAGAGCCTGCGGACTCTGCATCAAAGCCCTCCATGTTTGAGGGCTTTGACATTTATTTAATTTATTTTGATTTTTTAACTTAAAATAAATTAAATTTATGCAATTAATTAAT
>JAYJMF010000066.1:1343235-1365407 GCA_036873715.1 Salvia sclarea
TCTCGATGGTCTAAAATAAAACCCTCCTTAAAATAAGAACTACGATATATATATGGGATATATTTTATCCCTCCCATATATATATATATATATATATATATAATGTATGATGCTTAAGTCAACATTGCCAAAATCAATTATTTTTTGGGTTATAATAAAAAGTCGGTTTATTTACGCCTACCCGTTCGATTTCGGGTTGGATTAACACCCCTAATAGCAATTACAAATACATTTGTCTCGATGAGAGGTACAAACTAATCAACCCAAAAAAATAAAAACAAAAATGTATGATGCTTAGTTTAACATTGCCAAAATCATTGTTTTGCAAGATCTTTACTACTCTCCCTCTCCCCTCCTTCAACTCAAACAAAACAAATCAAATAAAAAAACCACAGCAAATTACACACAATAAGGCTCTCTCTCAAAGTTATGGCTAACCTCAATTGCAACCAATATTGTCTCTGCAACTCAGTATACATAATCATACAACTCTGCATCTCCCCAATATATATAGCCATTTTGCCCAAATTTGCCGAAGAAAAGCCAACATCTCATTGCTAGTGAGACCATTCTGCCTAACGAGCATCGATACGGCGTGAAACGGGAATCACATACCGTAACCATGCCCGACTCCGTATGCATCCATATTGTAACCACCGTGGCCGTGGCCGTGCCCGTGGTCGTGGTCGTGGTCGTTTTTAGAATTATACTTCTCCCCGGAATGACTAGGGTTCGTCTCTTCCACGGTTTTTTTGGGCGATTTTGGCAACGAGGAAACAAACTCATAGATGCTCTCGGCTACCTCCTCCGAATTATGTTCCTATAACAAACAAAGAAAAGTTTGGTCAAAATTGAAATATCATCAGCAATCAACATGAACCCTAATTAAATACTCAAAACAACTGCTACTGCAAAAACTGTCTCAACTAAATAAACCTAAACGGTTACAGCATACGAGCGTAGGCAGGCAGATACCTTGACTTGGACGAGACATGGGGTTCACACTAGAGCTATGTAGAAGCTACCAAAATTACTAGTTGGATGCGATATCACTATATATGGCGAGTGAGCAGGAAAGCTATGATAGACGGGATCAACATAAAACGGGCCTCGAGTCCCTTTTGAAATGTATGCAAAACAACGAAGCAACGAGCCCTAGTTCTGTAATCAACATCGATGACTACTACAACAGATGGCCTAACGACTACAAAACTTATCGAAAGGAATAAACGGGAGGCAACAGACATCACCGAATTCCAGCTTTATATGCATTAATCAATGATAAAAGGCAGTTAGAGTTCAAGCCACAAAAAAAGCTCTACTTTGTGTGATAGATAAAAGATATATCAAGGATTAGATGATCAGACGAGTTCAAAATTCATCAATCCATCAACGTAAACGGTAGATTAGCCCATCTCATCTAACTATATATCTAAATATACCCTATCACTCAAAGAAAACGCCTCTTAAATGACTATCAAATTCAGATTATAAACAAAACAGCACGAAAAAGGCACAACGATAACAAACTTCAACCTGAATCCATCGCCCACCCGTATGAGTGACGAATTTAGCTTGCACAAGAGCATCAGCAGTTACCCGGCCCTCGGAGGTCCATTCCTCCGACCAGCCACCCGACCAAATCACACGAAACGGCAGCCCTCTAACACTATCCCGGCTACTCCATTCGTTCAAATCAAAGCTACAATTCAGCTTCTTCCCCATCCCAACGACACCCCTCGCCCCGTCCCTCCCCTTCAGCAGAACCCTATGCGCCTCCGCCTCCGTTGCCCCAACCGACTTCACACAGCATCTCCCAAGAACCCTCTCAAACACAAACCTAAACCCCAACACAATCTCCCTCACCACAGGCACTCCCACCGCCCAAAGAGGCAATGCCATGCCACGACCGGCACCATCAAGAACCACCACACTCCTAATCAATCCCCGATTCTCGGATATCCAGTTCGCACTCAGCCCCAACGCGGAATCGTGCAGCACCAAATCGACGGGCGCCAGCTCCATCGAGTCCACCACTTGCCCTAAAACCCTCCCCATTTCCTCACTCCCCAATTCTATAGCCCTAACTCTCTCCTTCTTCACAACCTTCACTTTCTTCTCATCGAAATCGACATACCCTTGCTCAACGAGCTGATCAAACCCCCAAAAAATCCCCTTTTCCCTAATCTCCTCATACACATCCCACATCTTGCTGAAAGGGTCGCCCCCAACTACACTCTCCTCCATCACAGCAAATGATTTATCCGAGAATCCGGATCCGGGGAGATCAATTGCTACAGCTCGCACATTTCTAGAACCTAGCGAATTAACAACGTGTTGGAAGGCGAAAGAGCTGCAACCTGCGCCGTGCAAGATTAGCACATTGCTGTCTGCGTCGATTGGCCCCTTTTGAATCGAGAAGACCTCAATTTGGGGCTGATTGAGTGCGATTTGGACCTTTAGGGCTCGCCCGTCGGAGTAGTGGCGGCGGAGAATTGGGGGAAGATTGAGGAACCACGTTTTGGGGTCTTGCGGGAAGAGGGAGGAGAGAACTACGCAGGAGAGGGTGATGAGAGAGACGAAGAGAGTGGAGTAGAACCAGAAAGGAAATGGATTTACGGCGGCGGCGGCGGTGGTTTCTGCCGATTTGGTGGGGGGCGATTCCGGCTGCGGCGATGAGAGATTTGGCGTTGGCTTTGGATTTGATTTGCGGTGGCGCAGCTGCGGCGACGATTCCGGCTCCTCAGTTATAATCGCCATTGTTGAATGAGGAAGGAAGTAGCAGAAGCAGTAGGCATGGACTGAGTGAAGCTGAAGAAGAAAGTTGCAAGAAAAAAGAGGGATATTTTTTTCTTTTTCCTTTTTTTTTTTTATAAAGTGCGCCTCGAGATTCAATCACTTCAGCTTTACTCACGCGCATAAAGTGCTTCAATTTTTAAGCATTTGCAAAATCTTAACTTTTCAGAAATTATTTCAAAATTAATAAATAAATTGTTGTATATATATACTCGCAATTTCAAATTTCCAATCATGTTGTATTCAGATTTCGCGGAGCTCTGTAAAATTACAATTAGGGATTGATCAAAATCCCCCAAATCAGCTAATTCGACGCATGAAATCCACGCAGATTTGCTCCTGCATCACTCCACTTGGTCAAGATTGATTCAATTCATGAATCCTCTTGTAATCTCTCGCCATCTTCTCCCCATTAAAATGGCGCATCCCGTGAGTGGAAGTGAGGAGGTTTTTGATGGCGGCGGCGATTGGGAAGACGGTGCTGGACAAGGGGTGGCTGGCGGCGCGGTCGACGGAGGTTGAATTCACTGGCGTTCAGCTCACCACCACTCACCCCCCTTCTAATCAGCCGCCATGGATGGAAGCTGTCGTGCCCGGAACGTAATCTTTCTACGCCCTTCCATTTTCTCTCTGTTACCACTCATATATGGAAATCAGATATTTCCTCAACGAGCTTGTTGTAGTTGATTTCCAAATTGATTTATTTAGTTTTTATCAAAGTTGTATTTGAAGTTTGCATTGTTATTCAGAAACAGTGACATTTGCATTGGTATAAACTTGCGTAAATCCACTCTAACTAGGGTTCACCAATCCCCAATTAGGGTTTATCAATCTCCAATTAGGATTTGTTAATCGCAATTAGGGTTTAACGCCATGGGTGCATCTGATTAGGAATGAACTGTATTGAGATGACTGAGTCTACGATATAGCAATTGGTAATTTTTGGCTCGTAGTAGAAATTCATTTGGAACTCTGTCTGCAGTTTGAAAAGGAAGTGTATCTAAGTTTACTGAACGACTCTTCTAGTTCTCGTTCGAGTGATAGGAATGTGCGTATCAGCTCTCTACATTGTTCTTACCATTTGCTTTTGTCTGAATTGATTTAAACAAAAACCAAAAATGAAGTTTGCGATTCTGAATGTCAGTGTCTTAGCAACCCTTGTGAAGAACAAGCTTGTTCCAGATCCGTGCTATCAATTACAGCGCTGAGGTTTATCTGAATGGCCACAGAAAGGTCCTCCCAAAAGGGATGTTCCGAAGACACTCTATCGATATAACTGATATTCTAAATCCTAATGGCAAAAATATTCTGGCTGTCCTGGTTTACCCTCCTGATCATCCTGGAAGAATTCGCCCGGACGGTGGTCCATATCGTGGTCACGAGGTATGACTTGTTCATGGAGAAGATGATGCATTTGATTTTTGAGTGCTAACTTCCAATTTATAAGCCGTTTAGTCAGTTTACGTGCTTGAGTAGGGATAGTAATGGTTGATGACTAAATAGCCATTTGATTGTAGAATCTAGTTTTCTGTTTGATCAATGGCATTAACTATACATATCACATGCTAATGCTAGATAAGGAAAGATGTTGCAGCACAGTATGTCGATGGTTGGGATTGCATGGCTCCTATGCGGTACTCTTCTCCGTCCTCACTGGTCACATATCAATTCGCTTATTTCATTCTTCTCTTAAAGATTTCATAATCTGCAATAGATGCTGACGCAAGAGAAGAAAATCGAGAAGTTTCTTCTGTTTAGGGCTGTCCATTTTTCCCCTTCTGTTTGGGGGATTTCATTATCCTTACAGCAGATTCCGTGATCTATATCTATTTATTTTTATTTTATTTTATCTTCGAATAAGAAGCTAGTGCAATATATAATTTTGTTACTAAATTTTGAGATCATGTTAACGTGGCCAGTGGAAGCTTAGATTTACGAGGATTTCTCTTACTTGTTTAACTACAACTCCAGATTTTTTTTTTTTTGGTTTTAGGGATAGAAACACTGGCATCTGGGATGAGGTTTCCTTTCTGTTGCTGGGGTAAGTTTGTGCTGTCAAATCTTGTCAATTCTTTCTCTAATATGCCATATCAACTCCTTTTTCTCTCTTCTCTAATTGATGATGCTTGCATTTGGAGAAAAATTAACCCCCATGCTGTTACAAAATCTGCTGATTGAGATATTGCCATTATCTCTGTAATTCTTTTAGTCTTGTGTGAATTCTGCATTCCTTTATTACAATAATTCAGTATATCTAAGGTGAACTATACTTCATTTCTGACTGTTTACTGAATTACTAAGACATTTTATGCAGCCGGTAAAGATAGTCGATCCTCACTTAGTCTCGTCATTTTTTGATAATTACAAGATGGTCTACCTTCACACAACAGTGGAGTTAGTTAACAAAAGCAACTCCATTGCTGAATGTTATCTCAACATCCAAGTTGGAACTGAACTTGAAGAGGAGATATGTCTAGTAGAGCATCTTCAAACTCAGTATCTGTCCATTCCAGCTGCATCCCAAATCCGATACACGATACCCGAGGTTCTCTTTCAGACCTCTTTATTTGAAAATCCTTAGCATATAGTTTTACAATTTCCAGTTACTTTTTCTATCCAACTTATGCATACTTTTTCTGCAGCTTTTCTTTTACAAACCAAACTTATGGTGGCCTAATGGCATGGGAAAGCAGTCCCTTTACAATGTGAAAATAACCATTGATGTGAAAGATCATGGAGAGTCTGATTCATGGAGCCAGCATTTCGGGTTCCGTGAGATTGAGAGCTGCATAGATAATGATACTGGTGGAAGGTATTAACATTTATTGGGTGGATAAAAACAACCTTGGTGCATGTAAAACCAACTTCACCTTCAACATTTCTGCAGGCTTTTTAAGGTCAATGGCCAGAAGGTATTTATCCGGGGCGGCAATTGGACTGTATCAGATGGATTACTTCGACTTTCAAAGAAACAGTACGTAACAAATATCAAATTTCATGCTGACATGAACTTTAACATGATCCGATGCTGGGGCAGTGGACTTGCTGAAAGGCCCGAGTTCTATCACTACTGTGACATCTACGGTCTTCTGGTTAGCTCATGCCGCCTCTCTGTGTGTGTTTGTGATGAGTGATGCTATGCGTATATTGAATCTTTACCAAACTTGAGAGGATTGTTTGTAGGTTTGGCAAGAGTTCTGGATAACTGGAGATTGTGACGGGAAAGGCAAGCCGATACCAAATCCAGTCGGACCCTTGGACCATGCTGTTTTCTTGCTATGTGCGAGGGACACCATTAAATTGCTGAGAAACCATCCGAGTCTAGCTTTGTGGGTCGGAGGGAATGAGCAAGTTCCACCCCATAATATCAATGCAGCTTTAAGAAAGGATCTGCAGCTCCACCCGTATTTCGAGAGCTTTAGCGACTATAAGCATTTGAAGGAGGGTATCTCCCTGTTTATGGAGGACCCTAGTGAATATTTGGACAGCACACGTCATTATGTCCAAGGATCTACGTGGAACGGATTTGCTGACGGGAAAGGGGGTCTTGCAGGCCCCTACGATATCCAAAATCCCGAGAACTTCTTTCAGGATGACTTTTATGGCTATGGTTTCAATCCCCAAGTGGGTTCTGTAGGCGTGCCTGTAGCTGCTACTGTCCGAGCTACAATTCCTCGACACGGGTGGCAGATTCCTCTGTTCAAAGAGTTGCCTAATGGTTCTGTGCAGGAAGTGCTTCACCCTATATGGAAGTATCACAAGTACATTCCACATTCAAAACCAGGATTGGTTCGAAATCAGGTTCTACTATATGGAACGCCGAAGGATCTTGATGACTTCTGTCTTAAGGTATGACTATAATACTTTGCAACCCTCGAGTTCTGCAGTGTCGTCTTCATTCTCCAGTAGTTTTTCTCAACTTCAGGTGTCGATTTCAGGCACAATTGGTTAATTATACCCAATATAGAGCGCTCTTGGAAGGTTGGGCCACGCGCATGTGGAGTAAGTTTACAGGAGTCTTGATTTGGAAAACGCAAAGCCCTTGGACAGCTCTCGGTGGCCAACTATACGATCATCTCCATGACCAGACAGCTGGTTTCTTTGGCTGCCGATGCGCTGCTGAACCGATCCACGTCCAGCTTAATCTGGCAACATACTTCATCGAGGTAACTATGTTTCCCCCATATTATCATGAATCAGAATTAGCATTGAAAGGGGCGTTTATGATTCAGGATTGACGATATACATGATTGAGTATTTTTATCTTCATCACAAGGATTTCTACAATCCTACCCCTTCCAATAGGATATGAATCAAGCAAGTAATCTATCCCAAATTTCTAATCCATCATAGTAGATAATAGATTAATTGTAGAGATTATTGTTTTACTTGCAAATAATGTGTATAAGCAACAAGGATTTTAATTGAAGATATGTTTACTTCTTGTTTTTTATGATCAAGCTAGTTTATTCAAATGGAATTCTACTAATACAGGTAGTCAACTCGAGACCCGAAGAACTAACTGACGTGGCTAAGGATCTGGAAGGAGCGTGTCGATACAACGAAGTCTTTGACAAGCTCACCATACCATCCCAAAGAACACTACCCATATCTGAGATGAAGTATCCCAAGTCCGAGAATCCCAAACCCGTATATTTCCTTCTTCTGAAACTCTACAGACTCTCCGACTACAAGATACTATCCAGAAACTTCTACTGGCTACATCTGCCGGGAGGCGATTACAAGCTCCTCGAGCCCTACAGGAAGACGAAACCACCCCTGAGGATTACTTCTCTGACTTTCATCAGGGGGTGCAGCTACGAGGTCAGAATGCATATCGAGAATACTTCAAAGAAGCCGGCCTCAGCAAGTGTTATGTACAATAACAATCTCTTCACCAGCAGAGAGTTCGAGACAGCGGCCTCGTCAGCAGGAAACGAGGGAGGGAACGGAACGAAACAGCTTTGCTTCGAAAAACAGTGGCAAGAAAGTTACTGAAACCAGTGTGGATCAGATGCTGGGGTTGCTTTGTTTCTTCATTTCTCTGTCCATGCTTCGGAAGAAAATAAAAGTTTCGACTCAGACAGTCGGATTTTGCCTGTACATTACTCCGACAACTACTTCTCGTTGGTGCCAGGGGAGGCGATGACGGTAAGCCTCAATTTCGAGGTTGCACCAAGGACATCTGTAGCTTCTTCTTTCTTTAATGGCAAATTAGGTGTTATTATGTAATGGTTTTAACCATTTTCATAAAATACAGTTTTCTCAAAACTTACAGTGTAGAATACAGTCGATGGGTTCCAAACTGTCATCTTCAAATTTACCGTTTTATAAAATTTCAGATTTTTTCAAATTCTCGAAACAAAATTCAGTTCGAAAATTGAAAATTTAGTTATTTAATTGCCAAAATCCAAAAGTCGCGTTTTAATTGCAATTTATGATAAAGTTTGTGATTTGTTTTACAATTTTTCCTACTATAAATATGGTCGAACGACCTTCATTCAAACAGCTTTATGCCCTTATCAGGGAAGGTTCTATGGTACAAACATTGTTGGTGCAAATCCCCTATATATAGAAATAATATTTTTTTTTCTATTTATTTAAGAAAATTATCAATTTAAACCCTGAATTATACTCTCTTTATCAAAAATATCCCGAACTTTAATAAATATACTTTTAAACCCTAAATTATGAAAAAAAAAATTATCAAAAATACCCCGGCTCCATTTTCCGGCCACCGGAATTTTTACGTGGCTCACCGGATGATATCGTACAACTTTTAATTATTAATATTATTTATTTATTTTGTGATTTATTTATTTTTTATTTATTTTAGGTTTATGTCACCGGATGGTAGTTTTGTGATTTATTTATTTTTTACTTATTTTAGGTTCATGTCATTTAATATTAATAACTAAAAGTTATACGGTGTCATCCGGTGAGCCATGTAAGAATTCTGGTGGCCGAAAAATGGAATCGGGGTATTTTTGATAAAAAGTTCATAATTTAGGATTTAAAAAAATATTTATTAAAGTTTGGGATATTTTTTATAAAGAGGATATAAGTCAGGGTTTAAATTGATATTTACCCTTAAATAAATAGAATAAAATATTATTTCTATATATAAAAAGTTTACACCTGCAACATTTACGGCATAGAATTTTTCCCTTATCAGGTTCGAGTTATTTCAGTTTAAATTGATAAGAACGTTTTTTTTCCAAACTATAAAATTAGGCCTTTTCTTTTCGTATTGTTTACAACAATGGGTCGATTTTGAAGTAAATTGACATTCCTAACTACCAAGTTCCACAGATCAATACAATGCCACACAAATAATGAAATAATCATATTTTAAATTCTTAAAATTCACGAAACTTTGGGATAATAGAATTACAACAAACATAAGCATATGTTTAATGTAATAACGACGAATCTTTGATTTATTAACAACTTGAATTAAAAAATTTAAATAGTACTACAAAATGAATCATTGTTTTTTTTTTTTTTGATTGAAGAAATGAATAATTATTTTGAAAAAAAAGCTTTTTAAAATATCAACCTCTCTCTCTCTCCTCCATCATGGGATGGGATTGAGAAGCTGTAATCATTCGGACATCACATCTGCGAATTTCCCCTTCAAATCTTCTCTGTCTCCCTCTCTCTAGATTTTCAGATATACATCTGTATGTTTTCCCCAATTCAGACACTGGCATGTTGTTTCATTTCATCGAAGGTATGTGAAGCTCTGCGCATTTAGCTAGCCCTAAGGCGCAGAATCGCCCAATCTTCATTTCTGGATGTAATTTTGTTTTTCGGTGTTTTGAATTGAATCGAGCTGCGTTTCTCCGATATTACTGATCTAATTATTGCGTGATTTTGTGTATTTATTTGCAGTTCAAGTGAATCTGCATCCCTAATTTCTGTTTTCGAGGATGCTGAGCTCTTGAGATTTAGCAAACAAGTGTAGATATATATAGTTTGGGGCATTTGTGGTGGTGGAGGTGATTGATTGATACGATGCGATTGTATCCGGTTTCAACGAGCTCAGATAGTTCACCAAGGGAGCAGAAGGAGAAGATTCAGTCGCCGGTTTACCTGAATATATATGATCTCACTCCTATAAACAACTATCTCTATTGGTTTGGATGTGGGATTTTTCATTCCGGCATTGAAGGTATAATCAACTCTGCCTTACTTTTAATTATTTTTTTGTTATGCTTAATGATTCAGCAGCTCATTGAGTTTATGTGTTTGCATTATTCTGCCTTATCTATGATGGTGGCGATTCGCTAGTTGGTTAATCGGTTATCACAGTAGGCAACGTTTGTTACCCATTGATTTATGCGTCTCGGGTGAAAGCTGATATGATTGTGATAACTTTTTGAGCTGTTTGTTTTGTAACTTTTTTGTGTTTTATCTCTTATAGATAATTTCTCATCCTGTTTTACCTTATTATCTTTTGTAATTTATTTTCTCAATTTCATGAAATAGCACATGGCCTGGAATATGGATTTGGAGCTCATGAGTACCCAACAAGTGGGGTGTTTGAGGTTGAACCTAGAGGTTGCCCTGGTTTTCTGTTCCGACGCGCAATCCATTTGGGAAGCACTGACATGTCTCGTTCAGAATTCCGGTCATATATGGAGCATCTCTCCAGCAACTATCATGGTGACACCTACAATCTAATTTCTAAGAATTGCAATCATTTCAGTGATGATGTTTGTCAGCGACTCACTGGAAAACCTATACCTGGGTGGGTCAATCGATTGGCTCGATTAGGTAAGCGTTCAATAGGATTTTGTGTAATATGCTTTTGATATTCAGCATCCCAGTAAAAAAGTAATGGCAAAAGTCCAAAAGTAATGAGTTATTTCTAGAATTTCTTATGGCATTATGGAGCTAAGCTGTCTGTATTACTCCAGTCGTCGTTCAAAATGATCTCTTTTTATCAGGATTGTCTTCTATAGTTGTTACTGTATTTATTTTCAAATAACTAGAAATACTTCTGAGTCTCTTCATGTAAGAAACTAAGAATCACATAAGCTGTTGGCTTTAAAATATAGGATTTGCTACTAGTACATATAAAACAGACTCTCTCTCATTTACACACACACACTCACACAAGAGAGAGAGAGAGAGACAAACGATACTCACCATGCCACTGTGAGAAGCACTTTGAAAGTCCATCTGATACATGCTTGAAATCTTTTACTTTCAAATGCTGTATACACCTCTCCTGCCTTCCTCTCTTACATCAAAATGTATAATTTCAGGTTCTTTCTGTAACTGTCTGCTGCCTGAAAGTATCCAAGCTACTCAAGTGACACATCTTCCTGATGTTGAAATGTGTTCAGGCAAGTTTTATTAGATTAGACTACATGGTATATGAGCTCTATCGTACACTTCAGCATTTATTGTTAACATTAAATTAAAATGTCCGAAAACCCTTGGGTACTCCCGTGATGCAGGAGTGAAAATGACCAAAAAACAATAGTGCTAGGAGAATTAGACAAATTCAGAATCTGCAACTAGTTATCAATCAAGAATCACCAATTAACCTTGGATTATCTTTTATTTCTTCAACTATATCTGTTCTAAGAAGAATCCCTTGGAAAATTTGTTCACTTTTCATTTCTTAGATAGCTCCTAAATCCTTCTCAAGTTAATCAAAACTGAGCTGAATAGGAAAGAATCAAAGCCCTCTTTGACATGGATTTTCCGAACAATTGATTTACTTAAAGCCGATTATGAATACTACCGGTCTACGTCTTCACCATTTTTGCGAATTGTTCTCTGGTTTTCAAAGTAACTTCAGACTTCAGATCCTAGTATCCTACTAAATGTATATGTAAATAAACTTGTCACTGTCAGCTCTTTTCTGGTAAATGTATGTATTCGCTTCCTGCTTGTTTGTCGATTAGACAGCTATCCCCTAATTACCATTTTACTGTCTTAATACATTGAATTTTTTTTATAAACAGAAGATGGTACCGACCTTGGTCCATCGTACGTGACAGGAGAAAGCGAAGAGGAGGAACTAGACCACCATCTGATCACCACAGCAAGCAGCGACATAGCATTTTTGAAAGACAAACCGGTGAGGCTAGCAAAAGATATTCTTTGACTTCCATTTCTCTCGCCCTGCGCTTTCTTAGTTGTCTTGTTTGTACAAGTAGTGTGTAAATCTCCATTGTATTTTTTTTTATACATGATAATGATAAAACAAATTTTTGTTGTGTGTGTCTATTATTTGCATGATAAGCCGGTAAGAAGCTCGGCTATTGTTTCGGACTGGAAATGCTATCCTACTTGTTTGCTCTATGAATTTATGTGGCCCTCTACTAGAAAGGGAGGAAATGCAACTATTTATTTGAATGAAGGCGCTCCATTCTCGTTCGACCATATATACTATGCTTATCGTTTATCAAAATGTTCGTAGTCTTGCTGTGTGTGTGTGTGTGTGTGCAAGATGTGTGTAGGTAGATTCATTGCAGCTTGCTTGCTGAATGATTTTGCAAAAAAGAAAGCATTTGTTAGTGAAATTTTGAAGTGACTATTTTGGATGGATCGAACTGGATTTTGTTGAGCAGATTTGATAAATCAGAAATTTATAGATAGTAAATTATAAGATCACAGTTTGGAACCCATCGGCTATATTTTACATTGTAAGTTTTGAGAAAACTGTATTTTATAATTTTATTATAAATATGGTTAGAACCATTAGATAATAGTAACACCTAATCTATATATTATACTAAAAAGGAATCACCTATCTAATTTTCCCTTAAAAATTTATTTAGAAATTAAAAATTCTAAAATTTCAATAATTATTATTGTTATTATTTATGGAATTAGATGAAAGGTTACTTAAAAATTAAAAATTCTTATTATTGTTATTATTTATGGGATTAGACGAAAGTTCTCATATTTGAGCCTATATATCTCTTGAGCTAAAAGGATGATGTACTATTTTCCACCAAAATTTATATGATCTACAAGTTTCCTCCATATTATTTTTTGTGTTTTATTTGAGTTGATAATATATGTATTAATTTTTTTTCGTTTAACTATTCCTTCTATTTAGCAAAATATACAAGCACCTGTTGCAGTTCTAATTTTCATTTTGTTTTGCACATTCATTTAACTTTTGAAAAAATTGGCATTTACTCTGATTTGGGACAAATCATTGTGGTTTAAAGGTTTTGATTTGTGAAAATGGGGATCACAACCAAAAGACTACTACAAATGTACAAAGAAGTATATATTGCAAAATGTATAACATTTTTCTTTTTAGTTGCATTGTTTATTTATTCAACAATATTTTATTTCAATTAATGATATTTTTTCAACTTGTTTCAATATAAATATTAAAATAAAAAACATATATACATAGAATAATAATTAAAAATACTAACCGTGCAACGCACGGGAGAGGGACTAGTTGCGATTAAAGAAAGAAGAGAAACATATGATGTCCTTGGAGCCTAAGGTTTTGCGTATACTGTTAAATAATTTTTGCATCTAATATGAGCTTTAGTTAATTAAGAAAATACGCCTTGTTTTTTGTTAAAAGAATATAGTTATGAAGGAAAATTTGTTAAAAGAAGTTTTTAACCTTATTGCTCGACATGCTATTTCAAAAATGGAAGGTTCAAGGTCGATGTCGAAAATATTAAGTTCGAAAAAATTTAACTTGATTGGAAAAATTTGCAAAATGTCATAATTTAGTTCTTATAGTAATAAATTAATATTGTAATTTTTATAAATAAAAAATAGAGAGAAGAGAGATGGAAATGAGTTCAAGTAAATGGGTGGAAAATTACACATTAGAATCAAATTTGCATAAAATTAATTTGGAACGGTAAGTAAAAAAACTTTAAATATTAATTGTCAAAGGTAACTAGGGCACTTATAATATATTTAAATAACATAAAAATATAGAGCTAACAAATATATATACCTTTTGTGTCTTGTTATACAATTCTCAAATCGATATTTATATTTATTATCAGTGTGTGTCACAAATTATCAAGGAAGTGTGAAATCTTACTTTATTTAACTTTTTTAGGAAAAGAAAATGTGATATATTTATTGCCAAGGAAGAAGTATAAAGTAATTGAAAAAACAAAAAGAGTTAAGTTAAATTCAAAGAAAACGAAAAAAAGCGATCAACCGCTCTTCTACACCACTCACTCTCGCTCCGGCTGAAAAATGAAAACTCTCAAAATCAAAAATGGATCCAATTTCACTCTGCAATCGGAATTCTCTTGCATCTTCACCACTCTCATTCTTCTCCACCTTCAACCACAATCATCGCTCTCGCCTCAATCTCTCTGCGTCTCCTTCCTCTCGACTGCGCTGCAGTTTTAATGGCGGGAAAATTGCGGATTCGAGTGATGATGAGCCGCTCACTCTCTCCCGCGCCTATGGCGTGCTAGGGCTCACCTCTGAATGCTCCGCCGCGCAAATTAAAGCTGCTTTTCGAGCCAAAGTAATCTATTTCTCGATTTGGTCTTTTTTGTTGTTACTGAGGTTCGAGGATTTGTAATTGGGGGGTTTTTGTTTTTTTTGTTGGGGTGAAAAATTGCAGGTGAAGCAGTTTCATCCGGATGTGATGGGAGGCGATGGAGACTCGGATGCGATGATTCGCCGCGTGATTCAAGCATACGAGGTCATTTTCTTCGTCAATATCTGTTTCTGGAATCGTATCTTGTTTCGTATACCTGTTCAATTTCTAGTATCCGAGTGTGTTTACTGTAGAAATCTGTTGTGCGCATCCAGGGCGAGAATTTAGGTTTAAGCAGCTCTATAGATAATCTATGTTCAATTTTAGGGATCGTTTTGTATGATTTTTACCTCGTAGCTTGCAGCTGCAGCCATTTCTGTCCGAGCTTAATTTCTAGTATCCGAGTGTGTTTACAGTAGAAATCTGTTGTGTGCATTCAGGGCGCTTATTTAGGTTTAAACAGCTCTATAGAATTATCGATGTTCAAATGTAGGGATCGGTTAGTATGATTTTTACGTCGTAGCTTGCTGCTGCAGCCATTTCTGTTCGAGCTTAAGCTTCAGCTATATCTATTATGCTCCTACATTTCTGCTTACATTAATAGTTCATTAGTGCTATACCTCTGTCACTGTATTTCGTTTCGTGCATCAATGAAATGACAAAAGAGGGGGAATGCACGGCCGTGATTTTTCAGTTCCTACTCTTCGTTTTTTAGGCCTTCTGCTGCATATGTGGGGCACTCTTCTAACCAGCATAATTTGCCTTATCAAACAGATTTTATCCAACTACAGCAAATCGGAAATTATTGAAAGGTAACGGGCACATTGTAATGCTTCTTCTTCCTGAGAATTAGATGATGGTGTGACTATCTTTTGTTGCATTTACATAGTTATAAGAATGGGTAGAAAAGATCTTTACAGGGCATCACCTCTCTAGTGTGTGTTATTCTGACACATCAAATGTCTGTAGTTTTACAAGAATGCTGCATGCCAATTTGCAACAGCATGTTCATTTTTTTTCTAAGTTTACTGTGGTAAAAAATATATGCTATAGTTTATTATGTTAAGTTTATCCACCCAGGGTATTTACATGTGCAGGGAATGTATGGATCCATTTGACCAACCAGAGTGTGAGGCATATGATGTCTTTATTGATGAGACTCTTTGCATGGGAAAATGTACTGACTCTTTGATCATTTCTTACCATAAATTTATTGAGGAGTTGATTTGGGATGTGCAGTGTTAGAAAATTGAGGGTTTTGTGACTTTGCCAGTGCCTACTGGAAGAGATTTATTGTAAAACCATTGCAACTTTTCCAAAGTCGTCTCAACACTAAGTTGGAGTTATGGTTTAATGATCTTTTACAGAAGCCAATGACATTTGATTTCATGTAAAATAAATCCACTACATGTGTTTTTGGGTAAAATTTGCTGCCATTCAATCACCACAGTAAAAATTCACCTCTGTCCATACCATGATCCTCCTAAATAATGGCAGAATATAAGGATTGTGTTATTTCTTCACTCTCCTCAGTTGAAACTTCAAGACTGAATTTAAAGAATATGCATACTTGATGGAAGTAATCCATTGCATTTGCTTGTGATAGATCCTTAGCTTTTTGCTATCACACATGATTCAACATTATTTATGCGTTTCAGTGATGAACTTGAAGGTAGAAAGATGAATGTCATCCGTCTAGGCTTGTTGAGGAAATGTATCTTGTGCACTTTAATCCAAATGTTTCTATGGAAAATCAAAGCTAAACTTTGCCATAGGAAAGTGCATATGTACTATACCACTATTTGTAAATTCAAGAAGGCTATATTAGTGCAGATAATCCTAGTAAATAAGGAGTTACAATTGTTAATGTGCAAGGCGTTTCACTCACCTGAGTCGCTAGTTTAATCCAAACATCCCCTACCTCTATGTCTTCTTGAGCAATGAGGATCGGTTCTTCAAATTCACTCACTTCTAAATCTGCAGGTTGTCCATATTCTTGTGTAAGTACAGCCCCCCATGCCTTCAAATTTTCTTCAGCAACAGGGACTGCCCGTGCAACTTCTCAAGGTTGGTTGTCCACCTTTATTTTTGGCACCAAGTATATCACTGCAGGTTGAACTTTAGTCATAGACGAGAGAGTATCTTAGAGGGGGAAAAGATAGGTAGCGACATAATGAACCCTCTGAATTATTCTAAATTTGAGTGACATCCATCTATGGACTATAATGGAGTGGAACTTATCCGATCAACTTTTTTTTAGGGCATGACGGTGACTATCAAGTTCAGCGTGCAGTCGGTCAGTGTCCAAGAGCTTGTTTGCATTATGTCACTCCATCGCAGAGAATTATTTTGGAGGAACTTCTCGACAGGTATATTATGTATATGGTTTTTCCTTATCATTCTTCCTTTTGAATACAGAGTCATGGACCCAGTGAATCTATGATATTTCTTGCAGCATACTCGACATGCCATATGATACATCAGCAGAGGCCGAGTTCCTTTACTCCCTCATTGTCAAAGCCCGATACGAAAATAATCGTTATCCGAGTCCTAAGAAGAAGCCCAAGGTCTCAAGCAAGCATGTAGATTGGCTCTAAGCACAACTCAATGCCTAGATTAAGAAATCCAAGGATCACTGTTGATATTGACAGATGTGGATCAACTTATCAGTTCTTTTTTGTGTGTGCGCCATTGTATAGCAGCACATAGGAAAACTGCTCACTCTGTTTTTTTTTTTTTGTTTCTCTAACAGAGAATGCAACTTTAACTTGAATGTAAACGTCACATTAGGGTAGACTATAGTAATATGCGCTTGTATAATAGGTTGCTTGTAAAGAGCGTCCTATTAGGGGAAGAATAGGCACCCTAACAGGACGTCTATAATGCGACACCAACCATAGCTCCGTAAACAAACTATAAGGGCGGTTCCCATATTTATTACGTCACTCGATAAGCGTCGTATTAGGACGCCATAGATCATACGGCTCTAAATATTGACCTTTAAAACACCTATTAGGTCGCAAGGCTATTTTGGTAACCTAGGCAGGAACTGTCTCATAGGTCGCCAAATAAAGTCTCTTGCCAGACCTTTACGTATGATGACGGCCATAATCGTTTTAGGATCCTAATAGGACGATTATAAGTGTCATCACAGGAAACAAAATATAGCTCCTCCGTAAGACCTATTAGATCACTTATTAAGCGCCCTTTTAGGAATCCTAACATGACATCTATATGTGTCATTATAGGGAACAAAATATAGTTCCTTTAAAAGGTCATTTGGTACAGTCCTATTAGGTAACAGTCATATTATAATATATTGTTTGCTGTGGCATATTATGCCTGTAACCGGGTGTTTGTAAATGTCACTATAGGCTAAAATATAGCCCTATAACAGGCCTATTAGGTCGATTGTAGGTCGGGAAAAATCGGGATATTAGGTTTCCTAACAGGCGGCTGGAAATGTCCTATTAGGACGCCTACAGGTCACTTGTTTGTTAGTACAATTAATGCGTTTATTTCTTTGTTTTATTTTGGCAGAACGTACATACTGAACTTGTTAATAAAATAGGAGAAAGAGAACGTTACGCAGAAATCTAAATTTGTATAAATTTCATAAGCTAGCGCTGCAACGTTACGTACATACGCAACAACGATTTTACTCGATAGTGATACAAACAGACGTCAGGAATCGATTTGGATATACAGCTGCAGTAAAAAAGCATGAAGCAAGGATGAAAGCAGGCATCCTTCATCTTGAAATGACTTTCATGAAACGATTGAATGAGGAGAATATGCCAGCTGCTTGATCTAACAGAGATGGTCCCTGCTCTGACTTATCTTGTCCACCAAATATAATCTGCCAAATTCACCAAAAAACCGAACATGTTACCATTTTATTCTGCTTTTGATCTCTCAAGTGTGTGATTTTGAATAGCAGCAGTTCAGTTATCATCACACAGAAGAACTAGAGGAAACGGCTGTTTCATAATCTGATTTGTTTCAGCTTTGAACGAGAGAGCAACGAACCTCGAGATCTTCTATATCAGGTTTTCGTATCAATTCCTCCGCGAGGAGATACCTGTTAGGCCTCTCCTTGTCATCATAAAATACCTTCCACATCCTGAACAAAAGAGGAAATATTTTTATGGGGTAGTGTCTATAAATAGGATGTGACTATTTTTTATCGAAGTCCAAAACAGAAAAGTTAGGACTATTTTTGTTGAGGGAGTATTACTTCATGTGATAATCTAATTTCACTTAATCATTATTCCCTTGAAAGGTGGACCAGAATATGTAGACTCATGCTGAGCAGAGAAGAATAAACCAACTGATAAAATTTGGCTTAGAGTTCCCATTTAACTTAAACCAGAGTATTATGTTCTCTATTATAATAAAATTCAAAGTTCCTCTGACATAGACTATATTGTGCAAAACCTTCTATTGTAAATACTGCTATATGTTCAAGTGCATAAGCTTTCATATCTTATGGACACATCATATAAGGGTTTCTAACATGAAAATCTATACTGTTAAAAACTTACCCCGGGTAACATCGAAATACGGCACCTGTTGGAAGAGGCCTCATTGAGTAGACAGTTGTAAATGTGCTGTAGAAAAAACATGCATGAGTACCAAACTAACAAGAAAACATCAACCAACCACCAAATCTGAAGAGATATATAGATAATGGTGTTTTACTAAGATTGCATATGATAAAGCCAATAAGCCATCCACCTAGATCATTACAGAAATTAAAGACACTGAAACAAATGAACGGCATAAGCAGAATACTAGTAGCATAACACTGTAGGGAGATCATTTCTAGTTTGAGGCGACTCGCAGTTTGAGATAGATGGGAAGAAAGACTAGAAAGTACCTTAAAAAGTCTCGTCGTAACCGACGAACATTGATCCCAACTCCAACATCCTCACTAATAAGGCGGGGGTTCCACATGATAAGGGGCCTAGGCTAACAAAATATGGGAACCTAGTCTTAGTTGACTGCAGTAAGCTAGAAACAGTTTGAAAGTCGAATGCTCAGTTCAGAACCATGGAAGAGAATGAGATCAGTACCGGATCATCTGAGAGCTCAGATGCAACCTTTTCAACATATGACAACATCTGATAGTCAGGAACCACCATTACGATAATCTCATCTTCACTGCTCACAGGCTTCCGGTCACCTAGACTGGATAAATAACTAGAATTACATAACAATAGAAACACACCAAAAGTATAAGAGGGAAGTATAGGTGCCTGCCACCATTCAGTACTCCTATTTAAGTTCATCGACGCCGCTCAATCTTCATGTCAAGACTAATGGATTCATTTTAATGTAATAGTCAGTTTATCCAATTGATTATTTTTAGAATGAACGGATAACTATGTTTCACTTTAAAATGAGTCAAATGGATAAACAGCCTATTAGGAGGCATTAGTAGTAATCTGCAATTTTATATTTTGAGCAAGAACGATTGCCAAGTACATTTGTGACAGTTGTTGCAATCAGATTCAAGGACTTCATGGAAATTTATAGCAACAAAATTGCCAATGATGATAAGAAGTAAATGCTTGAGCACTATCTACCTGGCGAAACCAAATGCAGCATCTTTCCATTGATACTTTAGCAGCGCAGCAGCACCAGCATCTGGAAATATGGCTTTAACTCTCTATACACATAAAATTTTACATCTCATTTTGAAAATAATGCTAGACGCAGATAGGAGAAAGTGGCACATGGAAGCAAAAAAGATATACTGCTTCATAAGTCATGACACAGCACTGGCTATGCAAACCAATACAAGGCACACAGGAATAGTAAGAAGTGGAAGAATGCTCATAGCAAAGAATTAACTCAGATATATTCAAGGACAAAGATATTGGTATATACATCCTGAAATGTCCACACACTAGTCAGCTATGAACTTCCTCCTCTCTAAAGCACTTCTCATCACACATACACACGCATGAACATATATGCATGCAAGTTTATACATACAGAAACATACATACAAGTTCAGACATATATACATATATATGGAGATACTTCTGTGCAGGCTAACAGAGATTTATTGATATCAAGTTTGTAACCATCATCAACATGTGAATTTTGGGATTAGTAATATAACTCTAGCACATGAGAAACCAACCTGGCCTCCTGTTTCTTCAATAAGTGTTTCCAAGAAGATCTTTGAAAGACCCCAAAGCTCAGCTTGTGCTCCTTCATCATCAAGAAACTGCAACTGTGGAATTAAAAGCTCCACCTACAGAGTAAAAGAGAAAATATCAGAAAAGATTGTTGTAGTTAAGTTATCATGATAAGCAGCACATGATTCACATATAGTAGTTGCTCATTTTCTATTGTCCTTTGTTTGATAAACCAATTGAAAAACGCAGAGAAATACGAACCACAGATCCCAAAGCCCCTTTATTCGAAAATATTCACAACTCTGTTCCATTTTCCACAAAGCTAACCGATCAGTCTCCTTGATTTCCAATTTACATACCATTTTATTTGAAAATATTCACAACTTAATTTTTCAAGGAGCTAATAGATCAGTCTCCAAGCAAGAAATAAACCCTAGGATCTCTTTGTGGATCTGCATCCCTACTTTTCAAGCATTTAGGATCTCTTTGTGGATCTGCATACCTACTTTTCAAGCATTTAATCAGCCTAAGCCATAATTTGCTTAGGTTCCTATCATGCTAAAAGAGCAAAGGTTCCAACATAGAAATTCCTTTTACTCCGGCCTAAAATCACGCACGCACACACACACACACACACACAGAATCCCTCCCTCTCTCTCTCTCTCTCTCTCTCTCTCTCACACAGAGTTTGTCGAAAGCTCCCAAACGACTTACTATGGCTCTAACTCCTCCGGCAGTAACAAACTCTGCACTCGCTTGGCCTGACTGACAAACTGCACCTTCCAAATCCGAAGGCAGGCAACTGAAACACGATAAATAAATACAATGTCAGCCTAAAATCACACTTCACTCACAAAATCCATCTCAAAAACATCCGCAACAACGTAGGGACTAAAGTCAGAATCCTCGACCATCAAAATCGGGTAGGGTTAGAGCGGCAATCTGAAATTGAAACGAACGAAAATCAAGAGCACCTGTCATCCTCCTCTTCGGAGATCTCAAATTGCGGTTGCTGCTGATCCTCTCCGTCATCAACCGGCGCGACGCTATCATCGCCTTGAAATTTGTCGAACTTGGCGCGCGTGGTGGAGGAAGCGAGCGTGAGGCGTTGAGATCTGGCCGGGGGAGGAGCGATGGAGGATGAGGAGAAATGAGAGGTGGAAGGCAGTTTTGGGAGAGAGATGAGGTGTGTGTGAGTGTGACTGTGTATGTAAGCAGCCATTTTTGAAATTGAGAAGGTAGCAGAAGCCATCTCTCTCTCTCTCTCCTTCCTCAACTGCTCTACTCTCAACTGCCTACGATATTATAGATAGATAGAATATTGGTAGCAGCTAAGGACCAATCATATTGTGCCACGTATGTACACGGTGCCTCCAGTCAGAAACCCCAATTTCACTTTTCTTTTCTTTTCATTTTCTCAGTAAAAAGAACAATACTTGCGGCCGGCCAAAATATTGTGGCGGATTCGCCCCGGTTTGACCGAGTTTGACTTGGGTCAAATTATTGATCGGGTCAATTTTTTATTTATTTTATTTATTTTTTTTAATTTTTTAAATTTTAATATTAATTTCGAAATCAATGGCGGAGCCGTTTGTTGTTTGTCGCCCTCTATTATTATTTGTCGCTCCTATTCTAAGCCATTAATCGAGCGAGGGGGAGCCGAAGGCGAACCCAGAGCGAGCTCAAAGACAAAATTGTTGCCGGTCTCATTATCTATATAT
>JAYJMF010000066.1:1369581-1381842 GCA_036873715.1 Salvia sclarea
GATAATGAGACCGGCAACAATTATGCTTTTACGGCTCGCTCCGGGTTCGCTTTCGGCTCCCCCTCGCTCGACTCATGACTTAGAATAGAAGCGGCAGACAATTGGTTTAACGTTAGGCCGGCCTAACGCAAATGTTTGTCATATTAATTTATTGAAAAAGAGGCCAATTTTTTTGAAAAAGAATGTGATAAAATGTAACAAATTAAAGAGATATTGATTGTATATATAGTATAATGTTGTGTAATGTGTAATGTGGAAATGTGAGCCTCGGAAACAGTTTGGGTGAGAAAATTCTTATGGGAATTGACTTTTGACTAATGTTGTTTATTCCCAGCAGCCGAATTAAGTTAAAAAGTTTCTTTAATTTGATGAAATAGATTAATGTGCATGTATTGAAGAAAACAGCCAACACAATCTTCAAAGCAAATGCTGGATATTGAATTAGATTTGCCTTAATTACCTTAAAATAATCATAGCTACCCATATGCGATCATGATATCTTCATTTGACGTTTGTATTTGTACAATATGTAGAGTTAATGTAGATTATTAAAATCACCCAATATCTAATTTTTTATGTACCCGATTTTTTTTTTATTAAATTCTGATTTGATTCGAATTAAATTATCGTCCTTGCCATAACTACTTGCACTAGTTAACTATAATCGTTAATTAAAGAATAGCTGTTGAAATCAGGTATTTATTAATGAATTAATTAGCAATATACATATCTACGTCCATAAATGAAGCTACAGTTTCGATTTTATTTCAGAAAATTAGTTTTTACAAAGAAACTAAATGCATGATATGCTCTGCGTAAGCTGTAAATGATGGCTCCATCAAATTTTATTTCTATGAATTTGAAGCACAGCTTGTTCGGGTCATCCAAGATGATAGTGACCGTGTGAGTGTGTTTTTTTAAATCAAACCAAGGCACAAGCTAAGAGGGTGTTTGGCTGAGCTTATAAATTATTGAAGAATTTATAAATTGTTGCAAAGTGTTTGGCAAAATAAGTTCCTCAACAACTTATAAGCTGTGAAAATAAGCTCATAGAGCTTATAAGCTCCCCAAAAAATAAATTGCTCAACCTCAACTTATTTTTTCATATGTTTATAAGCAACAAATTAATTTATCAAAATACCTTTATTATGATGTAATATTTTCATCATATACTTTTTCAATTTTATTTTTCTTCAACTTTTTTTACTTTTAACTAATTTTTTTCTTTATATTCACAATAAATTTTATAGCTTATAAGCTTGTTATCCAAATATTTTGACAAATTATAAGCTCTTAAAGAATTGCATCTTACCACGATGCAGGACACTATTTGACATGTCATGAAAAATTCCTCCAACTTACAAACTTATAGATAAGAAAAAAAAGTGTGTTTTTTTTTTTGTAAAAAGTCGCATACTTTTTTTAGGGGTAAAAACCACACTGCATTAACTTGCTCCTTTTACTCACTCATTCCCCACTCCTAATTGTCTGTTTTCTTCTTTATTCTGCAGCTTTACCAGTTGATCATAATTTCTTGATTTTCCAAACCCCATTTCCTTTCTCCATTCCCATCTCTCTCTCTCTCTCTCTCCCCTATCCATTGTGTATATATATAGACACACAAACACAGCACCTCTGTGTCAGCTAATCCCTGCAGCATAGAGATGAATTAATCAAAGAAAATCCACCAAAAAAAAAAACCCAAACAAAAAAAATTCTCTTCAATCCCACAATCTACACCTCAAATCATCATCAATCATGACAGAGCCTTACTACAATTTCTGGTTCAACTTCAGTTCCCCTCTCCACTCTCACTCCCACTTCTATTCCTCCTCCTCTCCTTCTCCCTCTTCTTCCTCATCAAACCCTCAAATCACACACATTAACAATAATCCCAATTCTTCAAATTTCACCTCAAATCAACCAAGAGAAGCCCTCCCTCTCCTCAACACCCTCAATTTCTCCCATGAATCATGCACTAACAATACTAACAATTACAGCAATTTTCAATCAATCAAGCCGGAGAAGCATTGCAATTGCGGCGGCGGCGACGGCGGCGACGTGACGATTGCGCTGCAAATAGGGCTTCCCAGCCCTAGCTCCGAGCCTGGCTCCGGAGGCGGCGAGGCGGCGGAGAAAGACGGCGCCGACATCCTCTCCGGATTGCCGCTGAATCGCCTCAACATGGGGCAGTATTGGATTCCGACGCCGTCGCAAATCCTCATCGGCCCCACGCAGTTCTCGTGCCACCTTTGCTGCAAGACTTTCAATCGATACAACAATCTCCAGGTTTTTTTTTTTTTTTTTGGGGGGGGGGGAGAAAAAAGCCCTAGCTGGATTTTTTTCAATTTTCATGGTGTGTGTGTGTTTGAGGTGTGAGAGAGAGGGAAAAGAGGGTTTTGGGATTTGTTTAGTTGATTAAGCTAAATCCATTTGATTGATTTGATTGATACTTTCCCATGAAATGTCATCACTTTTCTTTACTATAAAACCTCCAAGAAATGGCTTGATGAGTATTTGTGAAATCAAAGCAAACATGAATTGATTTCCCAAATGGGGGAGGGAGTTTTGCTTGCTTTATTTGATTATTATTTTTCATGGTATGTGTGTGTTTTGAGGTGAGAGAGAGAGGGAAAGGGGTTTTTGGGATTTGTTTAATTAATTAAGCTAGCTAATCCATTTGATTTGTCTACATGAAAAAAAAAAAATCTTTTCTTGATTTGATACTTTCCCATGAAATGTCATTAAATCTTGGTTTTTCTTTACTAAAACCTTGCAAGAAATGGATTAACTTAATGAATACATTAAAACATGAATTGATTTACCAAATGGGGGAGGGGAGTTTAATTTGCTTGCATTTATTTCTTTGAGATTGTGTGAGTTTATTAGTTGTGTCTTGTCAAAAGGGAAGTTGAGATTCAATCAACAGTCACTTGTGCATGTCTTGTGTCAATCAGTCTCCTATGTTTTGCTCTTTTCAATCAAATCTTGAAAAGAAAGTGAAAAAATTTGTTGCCTTTTTCTGAGGTGATTTGACTTCTAAATCTATCCCATTTGAAAATAAGTGATCATCATCAAACTATTCCTCACTTCACTGCACATTTTTTATGGATCTGTTAATTTAATCGAAATTAGGTATATCCCTTTTCTTCCCCTTTTTCCCATTATATATTTCTTCTTCTTTGTTTTTTTTTTTTTTGGGTATATTATTTTGTAACTGGGAGATGGGGTTTGATGCATTGAACCTTTGGAAAGTGTGCATGAACACTGTTATGTGATCTGAGGCAAAAGAAATAAATCATGTGTGGTTGAAAATGAAAAATGAAAATACTGACAAATTGCAAAGGGTAATAGTAGTTTCAGATGTTTGTTTCTCATAACTGCAAAACGTAGAGATCCACTGATCTTAACTGCGGCATACAAACGCCCAATGGCTGCGAATCTGTCACCATATTTAAATATATCACCATTCTCACACATTATATATATATAATTAAAACCATTTTTCGTTTACTATGTTGAAGAATTTAATCAATAATTTTTGTTATTTCATTTTGAGAGAAATCATGCTCCAATTCTTGTTTTAGCTTTCTGATTAGAAAAAGAAAAGATTGGGTTTGAAATATAGTGTAGATGATCTCTCAGCTTGTTTGTTGGAATAATTAATATTATTTCCGCCTTATTATGTGTTTGCATAAACTAGTTTTTTTGGGATAACCCTTTATTGAAATATTCAACAAAATTGCGGTATAATTAATTATTAATGTGTTGCATATTTATCACAAGTACACATGCTCTTGTATGGTTACATTTAGGAGGGTATGTGACTGTACTTATAAGCTTCTTAAAATCGCTTATAATAGTTTACCAAAATAAACTTATTATGATTTAGTATTTCCAATTTCATTTCTTTTCAATTCACAATTTTGTACATCATCCAAAAATTTTGAGAGATTATAAAGTCTTGAGATATTACAAGTGATAAGCCGTTAGAATTTATAATAAAATAAACTTAGGCCATCTTTGGCGTATGTTTTTGCAATTTGACTAGCTCTTACGGGTTGCAGATGCACATGTGGGGGCACGGGTCGCAGTACCGGAAGGGGCCGGAGTCCCTGCGTGGGACGCAGCCGACGGCGATGCTGCGGCTGCCGTGCTACTGCTGCGCGGCTGGCTGCAAGCACAACATCGAGCACCCGCGGGCGCGGCCGCTCAAGGACTTCCGCACGCTGCAGACGCACTACAAGCGCAAGCACGGCACCAAGCCCTTCATGTGCCGGAAGTGCGCGAAGCCCTTCGCCGTCAAGGGCGACTGGCGCACCCACGAGAAGAACTGCGGCAAGATCTGGTACTGCTTCTGCGGCTCAGACTTCAAGCACAAGCGCTCCCTCAAGGACCACATCAAGGCCTTCGGCCGCGGCCACGGCGCCCTCGGCATCCCCAACGACAACGACGACGACGACGACGACGACACCTCTGAGATCGATCAATCCTCGTGCTAGATTTATTCATTTTTATAGGGGCTTTGCTTTTGTATTTGCCAAGTCATGAGGGAACAAGGTTATATATAATTACTTATGTTGCACTATCCTATGCTATATATATGTTTTCACTTAATTAGCCTTTTTTTTCCTCTTCATTAGCTCTCTAGTGGAATTGTAAATGGCATGGATTGCTGTTTGTGATTATGTAATGTAATGTAATGTATCAGGGTTTTCCAAATTTTGCCATTATTTTATTTTATTTTACTTTCCATTATGTGTGTGTGTGTGTTCTTGAAATAAGCATTACTATATGTATAATGAAACATAATTCATGATATCTGAGGATCCAATAAAGATCTTTTTAATTAAAATATACTGGCAGATCAATGAAAATAGTGAGAGGGGTACTGAGGAGGGGCTTTGGCCCCCATCAAAGTACTTTTTTATTTTATTATCTGAATTTTGTATAAATATTGTTATGCAAAAACTCACATCGAATTGTTTGAAAACGTACTACATCTTGGAAAGAAAATTAAACAATATGTATTCGTCATTTCATGTTTTATCTAACCTGCATTCTAAGGATAGATATATATATTTTCGTATATATTTTCTTGTCAAAGTTTCTTGTGTAAGAGGTTCTCCATTGAATTCTAAGGATAGATATATATTTTTCGTATGTATTTTATTTAGTTACGCAAAAGCTAAATGCATAAGATTCTCCATTCCAAAGTTTTGATTTAATTTCTTCTATTTTCGACTATATTTGCTTGTTTCGATATTATACACAACCAATGTTTTCAAAATCGGGCCGTATAATTGTCACTTCATTTGGTTATTAGTTCGACCGATGAAACCATTTTAGAAAAATTGGATGACTCTTAAGTGTGTGATCTTTTTAAGATGTATCATGATGTCTTTACTTTAAATTACGTAAATATTTTGAGTATACTATTAATATGATAATTTAAATTAAAAGTTGAGGTATTTATACACTGTATATATCAAGCAAAAGTAAATAGAATTATTCATCAATATTTCTTTGTTAGTTTATATTTACAGGAATTATTAAGATGTCGATCGATTGAATATTTTTAGTTTATTTTTCAATGATTGAATATTGTTATCTTTGTTGCTAAGATTTGTCCAAATAATCCTACTCTTTCGATGGGATATGGGGTTGAGAAAAGTTCACTCAAATAGTATAAATTATCAAGGGCTCTGAGATATTTTAATTTTAGAGTTTCAATGGGAGTATTTTTGTCTGTCTAGGTTAATAGTTCAAAGTAAATGCACTCTAGTTACTATATTTTTTTTATCAAATAAAAACAAAAACTCCATATATATATATATATATATAATCAATGTAGTCAACAAACATGCTGTCAAATTAATGTCTGGTATAAAAATATACTTGAGTAGTTCCCTTGAGAAAGAACTCCCATTTCACTGTTATTTCATTCACGGGAACCAATTTAACTGTTTATGATCCTTATTTCACACAGTACACCTTCAAATTGTGTCTAAGATCCCATCATTAAATAGAGTCAAACTTCAAAATTGAGATCTTAAATTATTCACGTACAATTATGGTATTATGATTCTGTGTCTCTTCTTTTTAAATAGAGCCGAACTTCAAACTTGAGATCTTAAATCACAGAGTAAATAATTACAGTATTATGAGTCAAAAAAATCTTCAATCGCAAGTTCGTAACATTATATTAACGTTTTCTCGGACGTAAACGAAATTTCCCAAATGAATATATATTACGAAAAGAACTTGAGCAATTTTCACAAATGCACCCTAGCTAGTTTATTTTAATAATAAAAAAAAACTCCATATAATATAATCAATGTAATCAACAAACATTCTGTCAAATGTCCTACTTGAGTAGTTCCCCTGAGAAAAAACTTCATTTAACTGTTCATGTTCTTGTTTTGAACAGTATATACGTCTTCAAATTATGTCTAAAATAAATTCCGTCAATTAATACACTGTGTAGATATTATGATTCTTTTCTTTTTAAATAGAGGCAAACGTGTGGAAATTTATATATACATCACAGAGTAAATAATTCAAAATATCGTCAGTGCTCATATCTCCAAATCAAGAAATAATGATAATATTAAATATATTGGTACATTTTTTCTTATTTGAGTCATAAAAAACATCAATTGTAATATTATACTTGAGCAATTTTCACAAATTAATTAATCTTGTGACAAAAATTAGGGTTCGCTAATCTAGATTACTTTTTAATATGAATTTAATTTGCATGCACGAACCCAATTTGTAGGCTTTGGAGAGAACATGATTTTAAGAAAGAAATGAATTAATGGAGAATTAATTTGATCAAATTGATTAAAGCAGCTAGTGCATGTATATAATATATATGTACTATTGTTGAGCTCACAAGAGAACTCCTTGTTTTTTTTTTTTTTTTTAACTTGAAATCTACTTCCATTTTTCACTTGTTTAAATAGTTTACTCAAAACATATACAGCATTAATTAATAATTCTCTCAAATGGATATATTACAAGTTTTTCTTCTAGATGGATGGGATAGATAGAGTTGATAGGATATATATGTGTTTGGATTGTTGATTGGTGTGTGATAAATTATGTAATCATGACTAAATATTTCAGTATACCAAGATTGCCTTTTTGATTATCATTTCTCATGTGTAATTATTATAATTAAAATAGATTTGATGAATGTAGTTTGTAAATTTGTGTTATGAATTGATTATTAAATTAATAATCGATCCAAGGTTGATTGATAAACAAACAAATACTAGATGATTATGTGGACCGGATAATCCAACACATGCCCAATCATTTAAATCAAATTATGATTATACATTATCTTTTTATCAATCAAGGTTAATATCGATCATTGTGTAAAACAGATACTTAAGTTGATTAAGAGAATCTGTATTTATTTAACTATAAAAACTATTTCTTCTCTAAAGAAACAAAACAATATTCAAGCACGTTCTAAACTTTAAATTTAGAATGATCATGTCATTTACATTATTATTCTTTTTTCTAGTAGTACTATCTTTCGCAGCAAGGGAATTTTGAGAATCACAATAAACAATGTGAGAAACTGGCATGAGACAACAGTCAGAAAGCATATCGACATGCAATTAATATTGAAATACAGTTTTTTTGTCCCCTAAAATTGAATGATTGTTTCGATAGGTATAAAGCATTTATTTTGTGGAACATCAAATTGACAGATAAAAACTGTATAAGTTATACGCACAACGACAAAAAAAAAAAAAAAAAAAAAAAAAAAAATGTATGCCTTTGTACATAACACTCAAAACATTGGACGATTCAAAAATATCAATAAAATAAATATCTGTCAGGATTTGAACATTTAAATTTTTGTTATATACATATATTGTCTCGGGTTCGAATCTTTCGGTTATGCAATCTTTAAATTTTTTGTTTAATTTAGCAAATAAAAACTATAATAAGAATTGAAGAAAAATGATCAAAATAGATTTAATAAAAATAAACACCATTTCTGCAAGAATCTACACCAATTCCTAACAAGTTTTAAGATACAAATCTGGCTCTGAAATATACAGATTTTTCTCAAAGGGTCACTAAAATGAACACAAAATCAACACCATTTCTGCAAAATATCGATGGAATTCGATTGAAAGTGGCTTCAAAATGAGTGAAAATAGAGCTGCAATACAACAACAAATGCAATAATCCCTAGCTAGCTAACTATACTACAAAATGCTTCTCAAACACATAGTGGCAGCAATGATTGTGCCGAAATGAAGGGCGGCGGTGACGACGTTCGTTGCGCCCTCCGAGGACGGGCCGACCGGCCCGAGCGCCGGAGACGGGAACAGCCCTCCCGAGGTCGAGTTCGAACTGCACGAAATTAATACAAATCAATAAACTCAGAATCTAACACATGAAAAAGGTCAATTAAAGGAAAGATCATTCCAATTCTCACCTTCCTGTAAATCGACAAGATCCATAGCCTGCCACAGAAAACGGAGACAACGGGGTGGTTAGAATTCCTATGACAATTACGACGTGGAAATTGAGAGACGAAACGGGCTGAGCCAACAAATAATCGACTGCAACGAGATAGAGTAGTTTTGCTAATGCCCAGATATGCATTTCTTTTTATCATGATCTCAAAAGTGACAACTGTATTAGAATTGGGCCAAAATTAAACTCCCTCCGTTCACCAAAATGGTTTACACTTTGACCCGTCACGGGCTTTAATAATGTACTTTTTTTAGTAGAAATGTGTAGTTAGTGGAGTTTGGGTCCCACTTGGGTATGTGCTTGTTAGTGATTTAGTGTAGAAAAGTTTCCTTATTTGGCAAATTTGATATGTAAAATGTAAACCATTTTCGTGGACGGAGGGAGTATAAGAAAGCAGAATCATCGACCAAGTCAACGTGATACAAGTCGAACGACAGAATTAAAACCCCGCAAAAGAGGTGATCATTTGTGAGGACGCGTGGGGACCACACCCAAAGTTAATAAACCCTAATTGGAGATTAATAAATCCTAATGGCTCCTATGAATGATGATAGCAATAGACTTCGTAATGATGTGCAAGAAGATAACGAATAAATACACGAAAAAGACTTCGTAATGATGTGCAAGAAGATAACGAATAAATACACGAAAAAGACTTACTCGGATCGACTGTCGTTATCGTAGCCGTGCCACCGAAGTCGCAAGTCCCTCCCGATGCCCGCATCTTCTGATAGTAGTCATTATACGCATACGAGGCATGATTCTGCAACGTGTCGGGGTTATAGCACGGCTGCCCCTTCTGAATGGCCGCGCAGCTCGCCTTCCCGTTACCGCAAGCCCAATTGAGCCCGTCTTGCAACGCCTTATCGTCCGCGCTCGACCGCGCCACGCAAAACGAGCTCGAAGAGTTCGCCCCCGCAACCTCCGAATCACCCAAACCTAGCTCGTAAACGGTAGTCCCGTTCGTGAAAACGACACCCCAGTTCCTCTCCGAAATCGGCCCCGGCCTCTTGTCCTCATTGAAAAGCTCGTAGATGTACGTATTGATCGGGATCGAGGGCTGGCTCGGCGGACCGGAGTCGTTAGTCACGCGCTTGATCAGATTATTGATGTACACTTCGGCATTTCCCGAGGTTGCATCGGGCTCGTTGCCGCCGCCGAACGACGGCCAGCCGGTCTCGGTGACGACGATCGGGATCCCCGAGAAGTTGAGGTCGGCGATGGAGTTGTACGTCGCGTCGATCAAGGCGTCGAACATGCTGTCGTAGTGGAACAGGGTGTTCGGGTCGACGATCTGCTTGACGGAGGAGAGCGGCTTGAAGAGCGCGTAGTCGAGGGGGAAGATGCCGTTGCTCTTCACGTATTCGTAGTAGGGATACGCGTTCAACATGTAGAACGACTTCGTACTCCTCAAGAACTGAAGGATTTGCGTCATCGTCGAGTTCAAGCTCGTGTTGAACGTGGCCGCGGAGGGCGGAAAAGCCCGGGAGATCACGTCCATTGAGTTCGGGGTCGAGACCTTCACCTCGTAGTTGAGATTCGACGCGACGAGGGCCTTTTGCAGGTTGCTCATTGCGGGAACTAAAATAGGCGCGGCGTGCGGCAGCGTGGTGAGCACCTCGCTCCCCACGGCGATCGCTGTGATGTTGGTCGAGGGAACATAAGCCGCGACGTTTTTGTTCACCCAAGCAGCCGCAGTCGAGGGCAATTCTCCGATACCAAGCACTTCCTCGTTCGTGACACTGACCATGACCTCGATGCCGGTGTTTGCGAGAGCATTGAGCATGTGCGCGTCGGCATCAAAGAGACGAACGTGAGTTATTTGATGAGCTCGAAGAATTGCAACTATGTCAGGAGCCGACGGCATGTTTGTGACATCAGTTCCGATGTTGACGCCCACAAACGCCCCTGCACGATCAAAAAACTATGGTTTAGGATTCCACCACGAGATGTAGATACATTTTGTTTCGTTAACGTTTGTTATTAACAAAAGAAACTTATAAATCTTAGTTTTAGGCAATTTCCACTAAGCTTAAACAAACACATACTATAATTAGAGGCCATTTTAGAATTAAAATTGGATAATTAGTGTAATATACATAGCAATTTTTTCAAATTTCCAATGCAATAGTGCAGAATCGGACAAGAATCGTACGTCTGAAGCGTATTACTACCGGAAATCCTTATATAAGAACTCTATAATCCGACATCTAGCAAACTCGGACATTTATCGATAAATATTGAGCAGTATCTAAATATCAAACGATGCTTTAATTTCGTGGACTCACCAGATGCATTGAAAATAAGTCCACAAAATAGGAGGAAAGTCCGAAGCCATATTTGGAGCATCATCAGAGTGCTTCAACGGAGGCGCTGAGATTTGATAAAGTCGTTACAGGCAACGGAAAAACGAGAAGTTTTACCAGTCAGAAGACTAAATGTGTCGAAGAAACCGAGGAATTGGGAAAATAAATGGCCTTTGAGTAACTGAGAACAGAGAAAGCCAACCTGCATCAATATTGTAAGAAATAAGTCCCCTGTTTTCTTGGGAAGCACTAATATCATATTTATGCGGAAATTGTCACATACAATTTGCAATACACACAATGCACCTACAAATATATAACTTAGTATGCAAGAACACAATCCCCTTTTAATACATTAGCAAGGCAAATCCAAGAAACATACGACATAAACGCGAGCAGATAATGTTGTACACACATTAACACATGAAGAAACAAATCGAGATTTAACCCGAATCGAAGCCTGACTGCTCAGCATTCTCAGAATTACTGATCCAAGTTAAAACAAGCAAATCAGATAATGCACTAATTTAAGCTCGTGCCCCCGAAAACTTAAACTCGAGGTAACATACAACGAGGCTCCAATCCAACAGATGCCAAAGGAATGAATAAGCTACAAATAATTCTCAAATGAGAAGAAAATGGAAAAGATTCATACATATCTTGGAAAATCACACCTACAATAACCCCCATTCAGTCACATTATCCACAGACTTGATAAACCACAACTGTAAAAAAATAAAAACAGCTCAAATTGAAGACTAGATCATCAGATTTTGAAAAAAAAAATCCCAAAATACAGTTGAAGCTACATAATTATGTCCAAACCATCTAAGTTAAGGCGTCCACAGATCTCAGACCCATTTCCAAGTTTCAAACTTTAGCAAAAATAGAAATTCCAGAACAAGAGTTAACATAGATAGAAGCAAGAAACTAAGAATGGCTAATCAAGCAAGATAACCCATCAAATTGGTAGCACAACAAAAACAGAATCTAGAGGGAAAACAGCAATAATAAAAGAGCTGATAGCAAACCACATTATCATTAATAGGGAATCTTTCTAAAAAGAGGTCAAAAATTGAATCTTTATGCAATAATTTCACAAGGGGCAGTAAATGCAAATTGAAAATTACATGAGCCAAGCATAGACTAATGCACAAACACCACAAGCCAGAGAAATGAAGAAAGAGAGCAGCCAATAATCTTTACAGAACTGACTAAAAAGGGGGGGGGAATCAGCAGGAAATTGGGCAGAAAAAAACTCACAGATGGGAGCAGACAGGAAAGAAACAGAGAGAGATGAGGTCACTTTCACATAAAACTGAAAAAGTTTCAAACTTGATTAGGCCTAAATTCACAGAGCAAAAGAGTGGAGCAGCTCAAGTGAAAATTAGTCCAGTGAGAGAGTGAGTTGGAATGGAGACTTGGGAAGAAGGAATGTATTGGGGTG
>JAYJMF010000066.1:1381942-1404417 GCA_036873715.1 Salvia sclarea
TATATATATATATATATATATATATATATCCTACTAAACAAATGACCACATGTTACAATATATTTTAATAGAATATTTATTTTTCTTCCTTTTTTTCCTTCCAAACAGTAAAACATGTTTTGGCATCACATATTTTATATATTTTCTATTAAATAAATATAAACCGCATTTTATTCTCATTTGTTTAATATATATATATATATATATTTCCTATTTAACGTATAAAGCTATTGATTAAACCCAATCTAGTGAACTAATGTCTAACTTTTCTAAAATATACTAAAAAAAAGTTGAAACATCTAGAAATCCTATACATGATAAAACTAGTGATCCCATCACAAATAACATAACATTTTTTATCCCAAATCCAATTATACATGACTGAATTAATCTATATTTAAACAATCTATGCAGATTGGTGAAGTTTGACTAGAGAGGAGTAGTAGCCATCTTTGATATTGATCAAACTGTGATGGCTTCCTTTCTCCACAATGCAACCATTCCTAAACACAGCAATGGAGTCTGCTCCCCTTATTGTAGATAGCCTGTGTGCTACCACAATTGTGCTTCTCTTAACCATTACTCTCTCTAGAGCCTCTTGAACTATCTTCTCCGACTCCGCATCCAACGCGCTCGTTGCCTCGTCTAGCAGCAGTATCGCCGGCTTCTTTATGATGGCTCGTGCAATCGCCACCCGCTGCTTCTGCCCTCCCGACAGCTGCACCCCTCGCTCCCCGACCACCGTGTCATATCCCTGCCATTCTCAACATATATGCCGGTTTTTAAGCACGGCGGAGCGAGAAATATTTGTTGGAGGGAGCTAAAAAATATATTAAGAAACGGAAATCATACTATAGAATGTGTACGAATTTGTTTTGCCACGAGGTGCTTGGGCTCGATCTGCCCTTGTTTTAAGGTAATGTTGAATGATAGGTCAGGGGTTCGAGTCAGTGGTGGGGCCAAAAAATAATAAATATTCATAAAAATAATTTTAAAAAGTTATAATTTTAGTAATGTCATAATCATATTTTTAAATAGCATCTCAACATTAAAGAACCAAGTTAAACACACTAATATCATAACATTTCTCTTATGTTCTTGATGTTATAAAATTGTTGCATAATAGTTTTATTAGTAACATTAACAAATTCATCATTTTTAAAATAAGACGCTAAGCACTCTTAATAAACTTCATTTATCTAAGAAATAATTAAAAATAAATAAATTACGAACCGGTAAATTAGATTAGGATGATAATTGATAAATTGCAATAAGGAAATAAATACTAGTGTATAAGGTTCCTGTAAAATGCAAAATCTCCAATATAGTATTGGTATATCTATTTATTTTAATTTTAATTAATATTGACCTGATTTAGCCCACTGATGAATTCATGAGCATTGGCTGATTTTGCTGCGGCTACGACCTCGGCCTCGGTCGCGGCTCCTCCGTTGCAACCATAGGCGATGTTGGCTCGGATCGTGTCGTTGAACAAGACCGGCTCTTGGTTCACCAGCCCCATCTGCTGCCTTAGCCATCTAAGCCGGAGTTTGTGTATCTCAACACCATCAAGTGTGATCTGACCCGAATCGTATTCGTAGAATCGTTGGAGCAACGAGATGACCGTTGATTTCCCGCTCCCGCTCTCTCCCACTAGGCCAACTACCTGAATTTGAATTTTAAACAATCAAACAACAACATTTATATGTCTAATTTTTCAATTTTGAATTACTATTAGTGACCTTGCAGCTGTTGATTGTCAAGCAAAGATCCTTCAAGATTTGGATGTTTGGCCTAGTTGGATAGCTGAAGTTGACATGCTTAAACTCAATCTCTCCATCAATTTTCTCAAGAGTTATGCCTGATTCATCACTATGATCAATCTTGGATTCCCCATCAAGAATGGCAAACACAGATGCAACTGCAGCTTTCGCCTTGCTCGAATCCGGAGCCATCGCGTTCCAAGTGGATATGGCGACGGCCACCATTGATAAAACGAAGAAAACCTGCATTGGCCGTATATGTTACACATAAGAAAAATGAGTAGGAGGAGGAGACGGAGAATATTGAAAAACGTACACGGAAGACGTGAGGAGTGGTGGTTTTCCCCTCCTCAACAAGGCGGGCGCCTGCATAGAAGCCAGCGGCGTAAACTAGATACAAAAAGCATATAGATGAACCAAATCCAATCCCACCAATCAATCCTAGCTTCATCCCACTTCTACCTTGCCCTCCACATTTCTCCTTGTAAATCTCCATAATCCTTTCTTGAGCACAAAACGAGGCTACCGTTCTCATATTCCCAACACCGTCGTTGGCCACTTGGCTCGCCCTCTCATTCATCGCCTGCAACGAAGAAAAGATACATAAATAAATGGTTAGCTAAAACAATAAACTCGAAAAGTTCTTGATATATATATACCTTTGCTTGTTTATGGAACCCTTTGGCAGACTTCATTTGCACATAGGTGTTGAGTCCCAACAGAGGCATCATTGCACTAACTATAAGTGCCAGCTGCCAACACGCGTCGAAAGCTATAGCCAACCCGACAACAAGTGAGGCGGCTTCCTGCACGATCTGCGCTAAGGCATCTCCAACGAGGGCACGGATCATAGCTGCATCAGTCGAGAGCCTTGCGCTGATCACACCACTCGAATTCTCCACCTTGTCAAACCATCCTATCTCCATGCTCACCACCTTCTCGAAGCAAATTAGCCTAATCCGCTCGACCAACTTGTTCCCGGCCACGCCAAACAAGCACGACCTCGAAGAATATGCAACTAGTGAGACTATTCCAAGAATGAGAAACATCAACGCCCAAAACTCCGAATCCTTCCTCAGCTTCTCGTGCGGCTCGAAGAAAGTCTTGATCATGTTAGCAGTTAGCAAGCCAAAAACGGGAAGTGTTGCCCCGGTTATGATGGCGACTACACCTCCTGCTACGAGCACCCCTGCCTCCGGCTCGTTGAAACGAGCAAGGCGATAGATTGAGACTTCTGGAAGTTTCTCTGATGTCTGATCAGTAGCAAATGAAGCCTTATCGTCTAATGCTGCTTTTGAGGAACTAAATGACAGCGAACGAGGGCTCGTGCTTTCCGTCCCCGACCTCAGGAAATGAGTAGACGACAACGCTACACTACACTCCAAATCATCATCTACTTCTTGAGATTGCACAAGATTAGCATAAACCCCATGAGGATCCTCGAGCAATTCGACGTGTGTGCCTAAAAATCGAAACCATTAGCAACAGTTGAGTAAAAAGTTTGATAAATAAAACCAGTGTTTACCTTTCTCAACTACTTTTCCTTGGTGAAGAACAGCAATCATGTTAGCATTTCTGATGGTGCTCAAGCGATGAGCGACAATGAGAGTCGTTCGATTCATCATAATCTTCTCCAACGCCTCCTGCACGACTCTCTCAGAGTCTGCATCTAGCGCGCTCGTTGCCTCATCTAATAGCAGAATTCTCGGATCCTTTACGATTGCTCTGGCTATGGCGACTCGTTGTTTCTGACCACCAGAGAGCTGAACGCCGCGTTCCCCAACCATTGTATCCAATCCCTGGGGAAGTTTATCAATGAAATCTTTGGCATTAGCCAGCTCTGCCGCTGCTCTGATCTCGTCTAAACTCGCCTCGTCTCTGCCATACGCGATGTTATCCTCGATGCTGGCATTGAAGAGCACCGGCTCTTGGCTGACGAGACCTATTTCCGACCTGATCCACTTCAGCTGGAACTCTCGAAGATCAATTCCATCGATCAACACCTCACCAGAAAACGGATCATAAAATCGCTCGATCAAGCTGATCACAGTCGACTTCCCGCTTCCACTCTGCCCGACCAAAGCTGCAGTCGTGCCACACGGAATGGATAGAGAGAATGCATCGAAGATCAGCTCATTAGGCCTTGCCGGGTAGCTGAAAGTGACGCGATTCAGCTCTATGTCGCCACGAATGTCCTTCAATACCTTCCCTGTTTTATCATACGCATCAATCCCCGGCTTCCTATTTATCGTCTCAAACATGTTCAACGCTGCTGCCTGCCCCGCTGCAAACGCAGTCATTGGGCGCGACGCGTGCCCCATAGAACTGAAAATTCAAAAAATGGTTAACGAGTTAAAGAGCTATCAAGCTAAATTTGTTCAAAAAATTGTACTTCATATTAACATACGACGATCCCATTAACACTGCAAGGAGCACAGTGTAGACTTCTCCCCCGGTGTAGCCTTCGTGCATGATCATTTTGGCGCCAAACCAAACAGCCATCGCGTAAGCGCAAAACATGACAAACATGTGGAATCCGAATTCCAATCCATTACTCAAGACTGCAACCATCTCGGATTTGTAGGAGCTGGCGAGAAGCTCGTTGTAGCTAGCCACGGCCCGTTTCTCCCCATTGAACGATGCAACGGTTCTGATGCAGCCAATCGTCTGATGCACTACATTGGCAGCATCACCGCGTGCCTTCTGTGCTGCCGAGTTTATCTTGAAACTAAGAAAATAAATTACGACAGAGGACACGATTGTGAGGGGAAGTGCTGAGAGCATGACTAGTGCAAGAAGCCACCCTCTTGTGAAGGCGATCACGAAGCCTCCGAGCAACGTTGTTACAACTTGAACAAACTTCCCTACCTATAAATACGACGATGAAAAGATCAATAACACAAATCCACATTAGCAATAGACAATCGAGAAAAAACTCGAGAAAAGAATGAAAAATTATACATTGTTACCAATGGCATCATGGATGAGAATAGTGTCACTAGACATCTTCTCAATGACTTCCCCGGTGCTCGATTTCTCGTCAAAGTAGGCAATATCCTGTCGTAGCACGGCCTCCAAATACAGCCTCCTGATTCGAGCAGACTGCCTCTCCCCGGTGATCATCCAACACGACACCTCTGGGGAAATCGATCCAAGTGTGAAATTGCAGTAGAAAAATTATGTAATCGTATTATTTGAGATGAGAACTTACGAAGAAACGCAGCCACTCCACACCCGAAAGCCAAGTACACGAATTTGAACGAAACCTACACATTTCACTTCAAAAATGATCAGAGGCTAAAATTGAGTGAGACGATAAAAGTAACTAGTTTTACATATATTTGCACCTCAGACACCATTGGCACGACGTTTTTAGTTTGGGATTGGCCGAAAGTGTTTACCAAGCTCCCGAAAATGAGAGCCATCAGAGGCTGTGAGAGTCCATTGCCAATGGCACCAATTGTGCCCACCACCATCAGAATCTTGTCCCAACAATCGGCAGCCGAGAATATCGAGGGAGACGAGGCGGCTCTCGCCATGTTAGGCTTCCTAATCAACTGCAAACAAACATGAAAATCCTCAAAATTTCTGCAAAAATGTGATCAATATCCAAAACTGCATCGTTGAGCTTGAGTTCTAATATATATTTCCACTTAATTAATCTTAAAAACAGGAATCATATATATATATATATATATAAATGAGTAAGAAATGCAAGCTGCACAAACATAACATGTTAGGCTTCCTAATCAACTGCAAACAAACGTGAAAATCCTCAAATATTCTGCAAAAATGTGATCCATATCCAAAACTTCATCGTTGAGCTTGAGTTCTAATATATATATCCACTTAATTAATCTTAAAAATAGGAATCATATATGTAAATGAGTAAGAAATGCAAACATAAGCATTCAGCACTACCAAAAAATTCAAGAGAAAAAAAGGAAGTGAATTAAATTTCTTACCAATTTCTTGTTTCAGAGTTTTTCATCAGAAAAAGGGTAATTAACAAGAGAATTAATATTGACTTGGCATTATGAAGTTGTATATTTGTGATTCCATGATCGGTTTTCAACTATTTTATTTTTCACTGAGATTGTGCATGTGAACTGAATATTATATATAGTATGGGGAGGAGCAATTATTGCTTAATAAGATACTTCAAAATCGTTGACTACATATAAAGACTTCAATTTTTCTTTAGATATAAGTGGATTATACGAGGTCTTGATATAAGATTATGTATATTATAATTATAATTACATATATGTCATTTCGTAGCACGTCATTAGTCATTACATATTTCGAAGTTTGACTGCATTTTGAATCAAATAAAGTACAAATGAATCTTGGAGATAATCCTATCATAAATACTACTAACACATATTGAATCTTTATTGCAATTTAAATATTATTAGTAACATGTCACTGATAAAGGGGATCCACTCTCTACTCAAAGAATTAATCACCAGTTATACATTGGAGTAAATATCATAATCAATCGCATTGCAATTGATATTGTCTTTTTGAAAAAGTGACTAATTAAAAGGATTTATAGTATCTAGCTTAAAGTAAAAGCATTTATAATCGAACGAATATTATTGAGCCCACTTCCAACTTTGATGTGTTATACTTATTGTTTATGATATTAATAAGGCCTAAAATCAAAATAAAAGCATGACTAGTGACCATATTATTGTTTTCGGGTAATTTTAGCCTATTAAAGATGCTCGTGACTTGCTGCATGCAAAATTTGAAAATGACTCGTGATTTACTTAATTCTTATCTTTTAAAATGAAATTGAACAATATATAGGACTGATGAAAGTACATTTCCCTACGTTTCAAAAGATTCCAAAAATGAAAAATCAAATGAATATATAATGTACATAGAAACTTTATTTTTCCAATAATCTAGTAATACCAATACTGCGTCTCGCCACCAAATAAATTTGGCAACAAGTACATTTTCCACACCAAGAAAATGACTTGCTCCTTTTAATTTCTTTTTTTTTTTTGGAAGAAGGAGAAGAAGAAAATTATCACTAGTCAAGAACACAAAAACCCTGCAATTATGTTAATCCATATCTCGTATCTGATTTCTCTAATTTAATATTAGGTGAAGTGTGACGTTTAGTTTATGGTGGTTATACTGTAACAATAAAGATTGTATATTTACACATCACACACACAATGAATTCATATAAAAAATTAAAAGCAAAAGTTGAAAAAAGAAGAAGATGTGCTTCATTCATACTCCACTTTTGGAAAGTCATCCAAGTCTCAATAATGTAAACCAAACTTGAATCAAAAATAGCCCAGCCCGAGTTCGAGCGAGTTGTCCAAAATTTTGATTTTTAATTATGATGAATCAATTGGTGATTAGATTTTTCTATTTAAGAAACGGTTCGAAAATCTCGATTTTGATGGGGAAACCCTCGAGTTCGTGTTGCCCGTTTATTTGTTCCCCTTTCTACATTGTTGGTTTTTCGTATATATAGTGTAGTTTGTATTACATGTGGAGAAATGATTTCACTTTAGTAATATTGTTATTTAAAGTATTTGTAAATAAATTATGATAATAAATATGTTATTGTGATAATTATGGTGGGGAAGTATGCAAAAAAAAAGAAATGAAAGAAAATGTGCATATATACTTTTACAACGAAAAATAAAAGAGCATGCATATTTTAAAAACACCAAATTACCACATTTGGTGTCGCACTTTGTGTCCGATTTCTGTTTTTCTTTGATTTTTTTTTATATTTTTCCCAATTTCAATTTTATGTATGTTTTAGGGTATATAATTATCTTTTATTATTTAATTTCACTTTTAGTGGTTCATAATTCATTATTAGGGTTAATAAATCCAAAATTAGGGTATATAATTTTTTAAAAATCTATTTTTTTGAAATAAATGTTAAGTATTAACAAAAAAATTATATAAAAAATAAATTTAAATGGACACCGGACCCCAACATACATAATTGAAGGAAATGGGAATAATAATTATTATAAGTTAGATAGTTGAAAAGTTAAAAATAATAACCGATGGATGAAATTACTCAGCAGTCAAAGCCAGCAACAACTTTAGCCCTCAAATCCATCGATGACCACCATGTCCATGGATCTTTATGCCATCGATCTTCTATTCGTAAGCTCCTTGTCTCATTTTCTAAGCTTTTCAATAATCTAGTTGGAGTTTTATCCAGTGATCCATATATATATCAGGTCGAATACGGCCTTATGGGTGAGGCCAGTCCCAGTAATAACTAGACAAAACATTTGCTTTGGGATTTCGGACGACGCTCTACATTCGTTTTAATTGAGAACGAGCCTACATAGCCATCGCTATCTCTAATAGCTAATGTAGACTCCCTTCGACAAACAAACATGGAGTATGATTGACGATCACAATTTGTTTATTTAATACGCATAAACCGCTTCATTGCGTCACCGATTATTTTCATAAGAAATAAGAACGAATTTGAGCGGTTGTGCCCTCGATTATTGTATAGCAATGGCCCATATCTATTTTTGAGTCTGCTAAATGTTTTAACTATTTGTGCTGTAATTATTGCTACACGAATAATACGTACAAAATATAATCCAGTTGTTATATATAATATATATAATTGTTGCACTATAATAATGTTGTACAAAATGTATAAAGTTGATGTACAATGTAGTGCAACAACTTTATACATTTTGTGCCACAAAACTATTAATTTTGTGCAACTTTTCGTGGCATTTTGTATGTTTTCATAATAAAATGCGTTCCTACGGTAACCGACCCCTCTCTCTCTCTCTCTCTATATATATATATATATAGGTAGAGGTTTTAGTGGGAACCTCTTTTTATGTGGAGAACGGAGAACCATTTTCAGCCCTTAGATCATGAAAATCAACGGTGGATGCATCTGCTTTGGTTGATAAATGCATATCCGAGTTCGAATTTTTGTGGGGGCGTTTTTCTCATTTTTTTTCCGTGCAGTTCATTTACACTGAAAATGCACTTGGTTTTTATGTTAAGTGCATGTGTTCTCCGTTCTCCATTTTAAGGGTGGTTTTCCATATAACCAATCCATAATATATATATATAGGGAGGGGATATGCTAAAAATCCTCCCCATTCTAGGAACTAGGATCCAACATAACAATGTTAATAAAAAAACATTATGTTGTGCGTTATAAAGCATCGTAATATTGAAAGTATTATTTAACACGTAATAAAGCATACTACAAATAAAGCATTATGTTGTAAGTAAGAAAGCATGTGAGATTTGAAGGATCAATTTGGACCATCCATTAATCTAGATCAACGGACAAGATCGATTCCTAGTTAACCAAATGGGGAGGATTTCTATTTGATCCCCTCCTTATATATATATATATATATATATTGAGATTGCATTGAAAACAATGTTCTTCTTCGTCTATGGAAACGCCAATATTATAAGTATTCAAGTGTGGCTTAACCACTCTATCTTGTGTCACCTTTAATCTATATTTGATATTTGTGACTGTAATACAAAAAGATTTACGAAGTTACCAAAAAAATAGAATACAATATCAGTTATATAATGTGAAAAAAAAAAATCAAAATTGAGAAAGAAAGTTGCAAATTTGCATATTTGTGAAATTGTAATATTTATAGAGGTTTCTTCGTCTACTCATTACATGATACTACTGACCCCATATAACAACATATACCTGCACATATATATTATAACTAAAAATATTCAATTAAATTGATAAGTAATAATATTAATCTAGTTTGTATCATACATATTTTGATTAATTGTGTGATAATAATCTATCGAATTTCAATTGTTACAAACTAAATGATATAAACAAATTTCACCGACATAAAATATTCGAGCCTCAACTATTAAATATAACTACAAAATTAAACTATTTATAATTAATTATAAGAAAATAATAGCCAAATTATTTTATTTCATCACAAATCAAAATCCAAATATATAAAACAAATAATATATTGTAAAAACCTCTGGCCCAAATCAAACATATTATAGCCCAATTGATGAAATAGTTAATAGCCTACATTTAGTATTATACATTTGGGCCTTGAGAAATTAAACAAAACTAAAAGCCCAAAACGAAAAAAAAAATGAAAAAAAAAAACCAAAAATTCAAATTCTAAAATTTCTAATTTTGGCGCTTCTTCTCTCTTACTTCTTCCTTCTTCGCGCCGCTCGTGCGAGCTCTTCACCGCCGTGCTCCTCGCCGCTACCGCCGTAAACAGTGCTCGTCGCTGCCAACATCAAATTCCCCAATTCTTCTATTTCTGCATCAGGTCAACTTCGCGCTTTCAATTGTCTTCTCAAGCGACGCTTTTTCTTCTCCTTCCCTCTTTGTTGAGTTTTACAAAGAGTTTTGTAATCAGATCTGCAAATCGGAAAATGTTATGATGTTTGTGATGTAGTACAAATTTTGACTGGATACATGCATTATCTCATGTTTTATTGATCTGAAATCCATTAGATTTTGCTATTACAATGCTTGTGATATCTGGCTCCCAAACTGAGTGCTAATGCAGCTTTTTTTCTTTGATAAGAGTAGAAAGGTTTTGTGTGTGATTTTGGCTCTCAAATTGTGTGTATTATCATGTTTTGTGTATAGATTAGTCTTTGTCTAGATATAATTTTTTCGATTCTGCTATTTCAGTATTCGTGCTTGAGAAGGGAATTCATTTTTCTGTAGTTGCTATCATAGGTAGCCAGTTTATCCTCATATTTTCTGAAAATGGAAGGCCATCTGCAAAAGTCTCCCAACCTAGGGCTTGTTGCAGACAATTGTGATGCAAAATATGTTTCTGGGCTTAGTACCATGCTGGTTGCTACGATACAGGAAACCAAAGATAGGATTTCTCAGATTGAATACATCTTCTGCAGTCAACTGTTTCCGAGTATTCAACCGAATACTCAAAGCCTTCAGAAGATCTATCTAGAAGCAAGGGAAGCTGCAGAAGATGCATACAGAGAAAAGGAAAAGGAAATGTTGCTCCAGATTAAGAAGCTTCAGTGTCAAAACCAGCAGATTCTCGAAGAAAATAAGCAGCTGAAGTTGGAGCAGGCACAACGGGAAAACTGTGAATGTCACAGCTTTAATGAGCTTCAGGAAAAGTTCAATCGGAAAACTCTAGAAGCAAATGAAAGGAAGGAGGCTCAAGAAAACCTGCAGAAGCTTCTTGAATCAAAATCATCCCTCTTGCATACCTTGGAAAGCACAAAATTTGAGCTTGAAGAAAAAAATAATATGCTTCTGAGAATGCACAAGAAGCTGGAGCTTGACACCAGGGGACTGCAGCAAGATCTAAATGAATCTAATGACGTTGATGATATGATGGAGGTGCAAAATAAGCTTCTCCAGGTAAATCAATCGAAATCCTCTTTAGTTCTGCAGAAAGAAAACCAATTGAAGGAGTATGAAGAGAGAATTAGTGGACTTGTTGCCAGACTTGAAAAAATGGAAGGCAAAACTAATGAGCTGCAATCAGAAGTTGAAAAGAGGAAGGAATTGGAAGCAAATTTGCTCAAGAAGATTGAATTTCAAGCCGCAGAAATGATGGATAATGAACAAGTATTGGATAGAAAAGAGATGGAGAATAGGCTTCTTGTTAACCGTGTTGATGAACTCCAAGAGAAACTTCGGCAAAAGACTTCTGAACTTGATGAGGTTAGAAACATGCGAGATCAGTTGCTCCAAGAAAATGCTTCTTCTAAATTGGAAATAGTTGAGAGAGGACAAGCATTGGAAGAGCTTCAGGAGGAGAAGAAAAGGCTTCTGGATATAAAGAAAGGCTTAGATGACAGAGTTGACAAACTTGAGCAAAAACTCTCCAAGAGCAAGAGAGAGTCTTCTGAACGGATGGAGCTGAATAGCAAGTTGTTGAAACAGATTGAAGCAAAAGATTCTGAAATTGATTCGCTTTCTGAAAAGAGGAGACAGATCGTATCTGTTGATGCCTATAAGAGGATGAAGTCTCAGTTCCATTTTCTCCTCAAAGAATTCAATCTTACTGAAGAAACTATGCTGCATCTTGAAGGTGCAAAAGAAGCACTGAGACACGATCAGATTCCAGAACCATCATATGGTAAGCTCTATATCTTTTATATCTTTTCATCAAATTTCATTTTCCAGCATGATTAGTTTATATGATTTCAGATGTGAATTGGGCATTCTGCAAAATTCTCTTTGTTTGCATAGTTGTGTTCTTGAGCATAACTTGATCAATGACTGGAAAAAGGCATCCTTTCCTTCACTCACATCATACTACATGTATAGCTTGCAAAATCTGCATACTGTATATTAGTATCCTATATTTTCCAGCCTTTTGGCCTTTATGAACTTAAATTTGCACGCATATTGTGGTTGGCTACTTGGCTTTATGTTGCCATTCAGCATGCAGTTTCTCATTTTTGCTTCATATCTTCTTCAGATATTGAGAAAAATACTCTAAAAGCTTCTGATAAACAACCAGTGGATAAAGAGCAAGTGGTATTCGAGGCCAAAAAGGAGGTTCAGAGAACCAGTCCTGCCTCGCTTGTAACTTCCCGTAATGTGATCACTCCAAAAGGCCCAAGTAGCTCAAAACATTGTCCCACAACTGGTGTAAAACGCCCTCATTCTCATTGGAGGGACACGAGGTCCCACCAGAGCCGCGTGGGGCCTGATCCTCATGATGATTTCCTTGACACCCCTCTGGAGAATATTAGAGATGATTTAGGGAAGGCCGCCATGAAGGAGGTTCGTCCAGATTTTCCTAAACCGAGCGTGGTTAACACGCGCCTCGAGGAATCTGATGATCAAACACAGGATATAAGTGCTGATGCTAGACCAAATAAGCTGCACAAGTCACCCCATATGGCTGGAACGTCCGGTTTCAAGTACGTGGAGCCAGTAAGAAAGAAATCCGAGCGCGAAACTCTCAAAGGTGTTGAATGCAAACAATGCAAGAAGTTCTACGATGCTGTCCTCCCTGGTGCCGGTGATGCTGATAAGCGAGGCAGCCGCTGTGAACACCACGATGGCGTATCTAGGCATCGATATAGGTATGCTCCTCCTTCCACTCCTGAAGGATTTTGGAATATAGGATTTGAATCTGAAATGTAGATTTGAGTTTAGTCATATGTTGAAATTGCTTGCAAATAATAGTTTACATACTTGTTATCAATTGGATAATAGGTAACTAACAAATAGGGAAATGGAAGTAACTTATTTATCTTCCAATATTTCTGCTTGACTTGTGAGAATTGTAGATAATCTACAGACAGGCAAATATCACATATTCATTGAATGTTTTGCATAACCTAAATAAAGTGATATAAATTGTAATCATGTCTTGGTTTGCTTTAATTATGTGCGACATATGTAGTATTTTTTAGCATAAGGTATTCTGTTAGTATGTGGTGGCGTGCAATTTATTGGTGAGATCCATTTATATTATCTTTTTTTTTTTTTTCCCCTAAGAATGTGCCATGTATATTAGCTTGATAAATGACACACGAAGTAAAACAAAAAAAAAAAACTTGGTGGACCTTTTTGCAATTTAATTGACTATAACTCATTTACAAATTTATTATAATGCCCTAATGATTGGATCAGTTGGTCCTTGTTTAACTCAAAATGGATGGATGGCTTTTTTTTTTTAAAAAAAAAAAATGAAAGTGAAGATCGAATTTTGCAGATCCTTTGCTGTCGATTCTTCCTTTCCCAGTCTATCTTTTTCTTCTAGCCGTTTTTATTTAGCCTTATTTGTAGTTTAGTAATCTTTTAACGGCTTCTTATCAACGTATAAGTGTGATTAAGAGTTGATTACGCCACCCACTATCCATCTTACTAATAATTTGCAAATAAACACGACCAGAATAGCCTCCGTGAAATGATCAGTCCCACATATACCAATAAATAGAGAAAAATAAAAATAAAAGTGGTTATATATAAGACTAGCTAAAGTTGATAGCAAAAATGTTTTTATAGCCTTAGAAATTATTATTATTACTAATGAAGAAAGAAAAATAATGTCATATACTAACTCTCTAGATAACTTGAATCCCCAATTTAATGATTGTCAACACACCTGGGTGTGTGATATACATTTGTTTGTTGCGACTGTTATTTGGAATGTGTAGCCATTATATTACTGACATCAATGTGTTTATATTTTTTTTCTTCCCAATTACACTAGGATCATTTATAGGTTTTAACTTTAAAATGGATATACAACATTTTCTTATTAAAGTTGATAGATCATCAATTCATCGTGATTGATCAGCACGAAGAATATAGGCTTGCGGGAGTGTATCAGTTTGGGAATTCCAATCGATACAACTTGTAACCCTAATCTTGCAGATATTTCGATTCCAGCAAACGATGACGCTATATCTTCAATCCGCTTAATTCTTACTTCAAAATTGTTACTTCAACATTTGCCCAAAAATAAATTAATAATCCAAGTGGCTAGAACATCTTACTTCAAAATTGTTACTTCAACATTCCCCCAAAGTAACATAATAGTCCCTTCAACATTCACTCCCAAAATAACAAAATAAATTTAAAAAAATCCTGACAAAATAATTAATTTGCACCCTCTTTTTACTATAGCAATATTTTAATAATTAATTATTAAAATATTGCTAAGTGAGAGGGGTGCTGTACACACCCCTTCTCCATGGAAAAAACTGTGTAGATGGCTATTGATACTATATTTATTACATCTGTGGATTTGTCAGAATGGGAACCTAGATTTGCACAAACCTCCAAGCTGTGTCGAGGAGGAGACCACATAATAAGTACTTTGTTATTACTGCATATGTTACTCGTATTCATGTGTTCTTTTGTCATGTTAAGTTCCACAAATTAGACATTTTATTATATTTAATTGGTTTAATTTTCTATAAATACATAAACTTTTCTCAAATTTTAATTTTTAACCAAAACTATTATTTTGGTAAAAGAATATATGGAATGTTACAAAATTTTAGAATTTGACACAAGTTTTAAACTTGTTAGGTAATAACTTGATTATTTTGAGTTCGATTAACAATCCAAAACTACTGTCGAAAAGCTCTTGACTATACCTTTATATTAGTACTTGTGTTATTAACTTTCAATCACTGAAAATGATTGGAGAACGGCTTAAACGTCATTTTTCCCGATAATATAATTTTGTTAGCATTTGATTTATGTGTCATGTATCATTATGAAGCTATCGTTGAGAGATTTCTAACAACAGTTTCAAATCGTCAATCGAATTCCGAAAAATCAAATTATTTGTCAACTAGCTTTGAAATTATGCCAAGTTTTGCAAATTAATATAGAATTATGCGGTGTTGTGTTTGGGCATTGTAATAATGTTACAATAATGTGTTAGTATGGGTGAATAGGTTATATTTGCAGGAATTAAGTGGAATAAGGATAAGGCCCACTATAATTTAATTGATGTTTGGTGTCACATGGGGTTGGGACATGCATGTGCTCTGCAACAGCATAGACTCATCTTGACCTCTGTTTGATTCTCATCTCTTCTCTTCTCCACAAATTCCATTGCTACTCACAATTTAATACTGACATACATCTCTACTTCCCACATTCTTTTATTACCTCTTTCCTGCAATTTTTAATCAATGTTTTATCTACATGATAATCAGCGAAGGTAATTATATCTTAACATACAATTATGACATCACCATTTGTACCAACATCTTACGAGCTTCTGCATTATTGCACTTTGGGTAATCTTGGGCTAAAATTTGAAAATTATATGAACGTTGTGTGCCAATGGCCCCCTCCATTTTTGTTTTTTAAACTGTAATTATCCTTTATGAGTTTTTACCACCAACAAAATGGCAATAGTCTATGCATTTCAATTAGTTTGAGATATTGTAATGGATTAGGATTATTGAACGATAAGAAACAGAAACTTAAAGAAGACACTGATTTATGTGGTTCACCAACAATGAGCTGGTTAAGTCCACAAGCAGAAAAAAGGAAAACATATTGTATTAGGAAGGCAAGTTTTAGATTATAACTTTCAAAGACCATATATATAATAGTAAAGGTCCAATACAAGTATTAAGCCCGACTAATTCTGTGAAACGAAAGATAGATTCAAAGCATATTAACATGAGATTTGCGTATTTAAAACTGGTAGGCGGTAGCAATAATTATGTTTGTGGTGTAAAACGTGAAAATTTTGATGTAATTTGATGACTTGACATTTGACAAGCTTATCTTTTTGGAGTCTTGCCTTTCCATTTTTTCATTTCATTCATCTTTTCTAGTTTACACAAAAGGCTTTTCTAGTTTACACAAAAGGTGAAAGTAATTTATTCTTAAAAGATTCAAACTCTATATGATGAGGTAAAGCATAATTCAAAAACACAATATTTCGACAAAATAATCTCCTACGTGATTCAATAATTCACCACTACTCAAACCGGCGCAGACTAAGCCAAAAAGCACCCACTAATTATCTAATCATAGCTTCACGACATTATCCATAAAAAGGGCACACACGCACATAATAGTAGAAAAACAATATGCATATATATCTATGTAAAAAGAAAATTCATACTCTTTATAATAGGTGCATAAATTCTTTGCTCATTTTGCTATAATAAATTTCGAGGTTTATCTCTATTTAGACAATTTTATAAAAAACATCTCTATCTATACACTCTTATAAAAAATATCTCTATTTACGCATTTTGTACTTTTTTTTTATATAAAGTTCTTACATTTTTCTTACATTTTTCTATCACCATATTAATTTATGGGAAATAGGCCCCCCAATAAAGAACTCGGCCTTCTCCCTAAAAATATCGGCCTCCGCCCCAAAAGAACCCGGCCTCCACCCATAAAGAACCCGGCCTGCACACAAAGAACCCGTCCTCCTCACTCAAGTTGTCGGCCTCCTCTCAAACTATCGGTCTCCCTCACTTAAAACTCGGCCCTCCCTCAAATTTGTCGATTTCCTCTTTGAAATACCAGCCGCACAGTTATGTAAAAAAAGTGTAAGAGTTTTCACATAAAACAATGCAAAAACATCACAATCCAAGTATTTTTGAGGCCCACCGGGTATGTGGGAGATATTTTTTATATGAATATGTAAATAGAGATGTTTTTTACGAAAGTGGGTAGAAACCACAATAAACTCATAAATTTCCCTCCATAAAGCTGTCACACACACACACACACATTTTCATGTGCCTCGTGACCTTTTCTTTAAGAGCATTAGAGAGTCCGCAGCGGCGCCCGCGGCGGCGCGGTCGTCGACCAGCGCCCGTTGGCGCCGCAAAATAAACGGCGATGGAGCCCTGGGTGGGGTGGCAGGCGCGGGCGGTGGTACGACCGCCCAGGCGTGGTGGTCGCCCGCCACGCGGCGCCACCCCGTTGCGCCACATCATCAATACCGTTGATTTTTTTTTATTTTTTTTTAAATTTAAATTCAAATTTTCAACTATAAATATCCCATTTTTTACCTCATTTCATACATAAATCCTCCAACTTTCTTCATTTCTATACCATTTTATCTTCAATCCTCCAATTTTCAAAAAAATGAATCTATCACGTGATGAACGTCGAACACGACATGATCGAAGAGATGTGGAGACGTTTCGGTCGTTGAAATTAGTCTTCTTTTTATTTTTATTTATTACAAAATTATATTGTAAATTTTCCAAATATTTAATACAATTTATTAATTCTAACTAATTACATAATTTTAATTATTTAAATTCAATAAAGAAATATATATATATATATATATATATATAAAATGGGATGACCTCCAACATGAAGGTGATCAATCAAAATAATATTAAAATATTAATATTTTTAGGCAAAGTTCTCCATGTTGGAGGACTTGGCTGCACACACTCTTACAACATCATTTAATACACAAATTTAGGTGCAATATATAACGCAGTTGAAAATAGGCAGAATAAAAAATATGTAGCGAATACTATTTAATATTTAATTATTTAACAAGTGCGCAACGGCATTCCGCACAAACAATCGTTGTTGGCGAAGGAGGAAGCTTCTAGATGGTCGAAAGGCGAGCCGTTGGGGATCGGGCCGCAGAGGTGGTTGTGGCTGAGGTCGAGGTGGCCGATGTACTTCGCCGACGACAGTGATTTCGGAATCGAGCCCCGTAGATTGTTGTAAGACAAATCGATCGCGGTAAAGTAGGTTTTCGGCCCGAACACGTCGGGGAGGTTTCCCTCCAAACCGTTCCGGCTCAAATTCACGATGTTTAGACCGGAGTTAGCGAGTAATCCGGCTGGGATCGGACCGGACAATAGGTTTCCGTCCAGGTTTAGGGTGGAGAGAACCGCCATTGAACCGAGCTGAGCCGGAATCGAACCGGAGATCTGGTTCATTGACAGATCTAAATCGGCGAGCCGGTAAATACTGGCTAACGAGGCCGGGATCGAACCGGTGAGCCGGTTCCGGCTGAGTAAGGCGCGGCTCATCATCGTCAATTTCCCGATGTCGGCGGGGATTTCGCCGGAGAGCTGGTTGTTGCTGAGCTCGAGGTGCATTAAGCGGTTGAGGTTGACGATTGAGGCGGGGATCGCGCCGGAGATCTGGTTGTCGGCGACGTTGAGGACGGTGAGGCGGCCGAGCTTGCCGATGTCGGCGGGGATTTTGCCGGCGATTTTGTTGCCGATTAGGTCGAGGATGCGCAGATTGGGGAGGGAGGTGATGCAGGCTGGGATTTCGCCGGAGATTCCCTTCCAATCGGCGATTACGAGCGTGGTGAGGCGGTCGAGGCGGCAGAGGGCGGGGGAGATGGAGCCGGTCATGTAGCCGGAGCGGCCGGCCTTCTCGAAGATCGGATCCTCCGATTCGCCGCGGAGGACGACGTCGGCGACGCGCTTCGACTCCGGATCGCAGCTGACGCCGTACCAGTTGGTGCAGCAGTCGCTGCCCGACCACGACTTGAAGATGCCTAAATACGGCTCGTTTAGGGCAGATTTGAAGGCGAGGAGCGCTTCCCGGTCAGCCGGCGGACAGGCGGTCGCCGCCGCGGAAATTGCTAGCAGCACCGCTGCTGTGGCGAGCAAGAGGTTTGACATCGTCGATTTTCTCTTCTGGAATTTGACAATGTCGGTGAATTTGAGCTCTGGAGCGGGAGAGTGTGTGTTTGTGTGTGAGAGAGAGTGTTGGAGGAGATGAGTGATGGCTGATTGGAGAAGATGAAGGAGGTTATATATAAGAGGGTTAATGTGACGAAAATGCCCCTGGGGAAATGAGAGAATTACGGTATGATGCCATGGAAAGGGGTAGTTTATTGTTATAAATAAGGGTGTGACAAGGCACGTGATGTGGATCAGCTACCTCTATACTACTAAAAAAATGTACTACTATTAATTAATTGATTAATATATTACTCCCATTTAATTAATTGGAGTAGTATTTTTTATTTTTAACAAGCTTAAGTTTAGATTTTGTGTAACATGTAACGCATGTGGGGAATTTATCCTAGAATAGAAGGTGTTTTGGATTTTTGATTACACAAGTGGACATCAGCTCTACATTTATAATCATGGGAAATTGTCGGCCAAATGTGAATTAGTTTAATTATTTAATGATATGAGACAATGATTTAATTCTGGATAGGCAGTTAGGAACTTGCAATTTAAATTTTCATTTGTGGTCTAATGAACGTGCACACTCACATTTGTCAGTTAGTTAGTAGTAAGATCAAAGTAGCAATAGTAATTATAACTAAAATGGTGAGAAACACTAAGGGGCCGGCTGGTATGCAGGAATGGAATGGCCAACCCTGCGCCCATTCTCATTTCCGCGGCTGGTAAGATTTTCACAGTAGGAATCACCATTCCAGTAGGAATGGTGATAACCATGAACATGGGTTTAGCCATTCCTTCCAACCCCATGGGATTAGCTATTCCCATGAATCCATTCTTATTCGCTCATTCCCTGTACATATCAGTCATATGAATCACATTTTTCATTCCATTCTATTCCTATTGTTATTCTATTCCGAAGTGCATTCCATTCCTGTCTAATTTCATTCTTGCATGCCAGCCGCCCCCTAACATTAAGTAATAAGCCCTACCTTAAATGACCATATTTTTTAAAAAAAAATGTGTATAAATTAGTTGCATATTATTGACATTTTCGCAGATTATTATAAATTAATAAGCCCAATAAATGAATGTGCACACTTTTATAGGACTGACAGCAAAGCAAAATTATACACACTTTTGAGGGACGAAGGGAGTATATCAAAGTAAAGTTTAATTTATGTATCAAATTAATGCCTCTAAATGAATGCAACATAACTTTGAACAAATTGGTATGTTTTTTCTTAATTATATTAGAATAACATATCATGAAGTACTTTAATTATTCTGTCACTTTGCCATATTATTAAACAGATTTGCTGATAAGCTGCAAGATAACATGCATTTAATTTGACTATAAACATATGATCGTAGTTATTGGGATTGAGAAAAATACACCGATCACATGCAGAATTTCCGAATGAATATTTGTGTATTTAATTATGTAGGACCATCAAACATGATTTATAGCTGGCAATGCCTTGTGATAACGATAGTTAATTTCATGCTTATTTTTATTTCATTTAATTCATCAAAACAGTGTTCATAGTCGACAATATGTAAATCAAGTAAATTATTGATATTCGAGTAAAATTTATGCACATAAAATTAAAATGTTTAACTGAAAATGGATCATATAAAAAATATAGTAGTATCGTTTTTTTTTGTGTGGATAAAATTGTTCGCTTTGCGATAAATTGATTGTAAATAATATTTGTTTTTTATTGAATAAAATAAGAACAAAGAAGGCAATGTTTGTATAAAATTCACAAATCAGGACCATGCATAGTTGCGTTTAGGTATTGTCATGTGTGCCATGTGACTATGGATGCAAAATGCAATGACAAAATTAAGATTGTGGCCTTACATTCTTTTGCTTGGATAATATTATATAATATAATAAGTTACTATATATATTACATGTGTGTTTCTAGTTAATTGATATAGAAAAAGGGTTATATAATCTCAACATTAAATACACATATATTTGCAGTCGACATCAACATACCCATTTTTGAGTTTGTGACTTTTAAATATTACGTCATTATTGCATATATACTTTTTTTGATAAATAAATGCATAAATTTTTAAAGGCTGCGTCATGAAGGACTCGAACTCAAGGCTTCGGACATTAACTTCCTACCACTAGACCAACACACACACACGCACACATTATTGCACATATTATTTTATGCAATGTGGTTGATCCTAGCTATATTTGAATAACTTACTAATTAAATTTAATTTTTTTTATCACGCAGTTCAGTGGAGTGAACACACACCAGACTAAATTAAAAAGAAAAAACATACTCACATAACTCATTTTTTTTATCTCACCTCTCAAAACCAGCTGCATCATACAAATTCACATACGTTTTATAACATATCATTTGCTATTTGTCTCTATATAACCACATTGAATTTTAAATTGTAGAAATACTCTCCAAAACTCTTCTTATGATTTGATTGTATTACAAATCAAACTTTATTTTGTTACGCACATCTCTTCATCCGGATATAAGCTGAAAATAACAAATAATAATTGTAATAATAATAATAATAATTTAATGGCGAAAATATATTTGGATAAATTAATGTTCATGTTTGTAAATTAGTAGGCCGTTATTAAACGAAAAATGGTCCATAAAAGAGTTGGGCCTTTGGATTTTTCTGAAAGAAGAGGACGAAACTTTACTTATTTCTCACGCTAAACTGTTGGGCTAAAAACAGCCTAATTCTCCGTAATTATGTGCCAAACACATCAATTACTTATGTAACAATTAATTAATAACTAAATGGCAATTAAAGCACTAAATGACATGCTTCTTAACTGGTGGGAGTGGTTAGCGTCGCAGCGACAGCGACGTCTCACGCAAAATTGGAAACTATTATTTTCGTTGCATAGTATTAGGTTTTTGTATATTTTTCCATTGTCATCTTATAATTATTTTATTCCTATCGTAAAATGCTGCAGCATCCCCTTTTTAAAATTAATAATTATCCGCTAAGAATTAACAAAACTTAAGGATGTTTTGATATATATGTGGCGCAATTTATAGTTTGAATACGACGTGATACGATTTTGTAAAAGATGATATTGTCTGCATCAAATTAATTAAACGTTGATAAAATCAATCATATGTGATTTTATGTTGGATTTGGAGTTGAATTTTAATTGGTTTACGAATTATTGATGTGTTAATCACACGATTTATTTGTGCAAATTATTATTAATAAATCTTCGACTATATACACTCAATTAGTCATACATATGTATAATGAAATAGTACAATTATTAAAGTGAATTATAGAGCGAGTTTGCTCAGATGCATGTCTTATATGTGGAAAAAAATACACTATCTTATTGTCGGTGTTGGAAATCGACATGTAATATCTATCTTAGTTGTAAACATTTTCGGGATTGATTTTGGCGTATTTATTTATTTTAATGTGAGTTTGAATAAATAAGTAATCGTTGCCCAAATCTATACTATACTTAAATGTGGAGTCAAATTGGAAAATTAATTTGCAATCAATTGAAATTCAATTTCAATTTTGAATGGCAATTTTGTAATTTTTTTGAAATTAATGGTT